>JAZHYW010011020.1:0-27103 GCA_037355805.1 Ixodes ricinus | reverse complement strand
CAGCACCCAGCGAACATCGCTAACCACGTACCACGCCTATTACAGTTGCTGCCCTGGGATCGTGCCGTGTCCGACAGTAATCTGCAGTTCAGTGCTGCGGCCTGCACCGTGCAAGCTGCGATCGTCAGCATACGTGTGTCATCGCATCTGTGGAATCACCTCTGGCTTTCTACCCTACATTGGAACGTCGGGGACTCTCCCAGCGCAAGCGCTGATCGTGCACGCTGAGCCAAGATAAGCGGCGGGTTTCCAAGCGGCGATCATTTTGCGGCAGCGGCAGCACCCAGCGAACATCGCTAACCACGTACCACGCCTATTACAGGTCGGTAACAACTATATTTCATTATCTTGGCCTAACTTGTGCTGCTGCTGCCGCTGCTGCCACTATTACTGTGTTAGTGTCTTAACCTGTGTTTCTGAAAACTATCAGAAATGGCTGACACATGTTCCTCATGTCAGTTGCCAGCCTGCGATACAGAGACGTTTGTAGAATGCTCCGAGTGCGAGTGCAAGTACCATTTCGGTAAATGTGCCGGAGTAAACAAGAAATCTTTCGCTGGGAAAACCGAGACCGCTAAAAAGGGCTGGCGGTGCCCAACCTGCAGGAGTGGTGGATTGCAGGCTGGTGGTGGTGAGGAACATCAGCCTGAACTCGATATGAGAAATCTTCTCGTATCTATCAACCAGAAGTTGGAAAGCCTGCCCCTTCTAAAAGAGAAGGTAGACAGTATGGAGCTCTCCATCCAGTTCATGTCTAAAAGCTTCGAGGAAATCAAACAGAACCTCAATACACAAAAGACCGAAATCAAAGAACTTAGAAAGAGAGTAACAGAACTGGAAGAGAAGGATGATAAAAGTAAACACGTACAGGATCAGCTCCTGCAGGAGGTTAATGAACTCGAATTTCGGAGCAGGCGTCTCAATCTAGAAGTTCATGGGATCCCTGCGGTGCAGGACGAGAATCTGATTACTTCGTTGAACGAGGTCGCTAACAAACTAGAGGTACCTCACCTCACCGAGTCCGACATTGTATCGGTTCATAGGCTACCCGCTAGACAAGGAAATGTGCCCGGAGTGATCATTCATTTCGCAAGGCAACAGACTAGAGATGCATGGCTTAAGAAAAAAATAAGCTGAAGAACAGTGCCCCGCGATTGTTCATCCAAGAGAACCTGACTCGGCGTAATCGGGAGCTTCTTCGGGCAGCTAAAGAACGCGCCAATGCGAAGAACTACGCTTATGTATGGCATACAAACGGAAAGATTCTTGTCCGAAAAACTGAAGGAGCACGCGCTGTTCACATCAAGTGCAACGATGACCTTGACAATTTGTAGACAACTCGGAGGCCTACTAAGTTTTGACAAAAATGACTGTGTCACCCCCAGTAGATTGCAGATACTACGACGATTCATTTTTCAATCAAACATATCAAGGTTACAACTCACATTTTTCCTTGGTACATTTTAATACCAGGAGCATAAACAATAAACAAGACAATCTAAATTTGTTTTTTGAATCATTATCTATAAATTTTGATGCTTTGCTTTGTACGGAAACGTGGATCCCTGAAAAATCTGAGCCCCCTCATTTCAGTGGCTATAAATGCACCAGCCTGGGCAGGAAAAATAAAAGAGGAGGCGGGGTTGCGATTTATTTAAGAGAAGATATCTCTTGCTACGTGTTAGACGAGTTTTCCGCTATCTCGACGGACGTCGAGTCTCTTGTTGTGGACGCCGGAAGTGTTATTGTTTGTGTTGTTTATAGACCACCGACTGGAGACAAATCTGTGTTTATATCTTACTGTGAGGACTTGCTTGGGTTTCTTGGCTCAACAGCTAAGCCATTTTTTATAATGGGTGATATAAATATCGATTTACATAAAGAAGAAAAGCATGCGTTTGAATTACAAAATGTCTTGTGCACCTTCAGATGTATTAATACGGTAACACTGCCCACCAGGGTGACCTCAGATACCGCTACTTGTCTCGACGTATGTATAACTAATTTAAACACTCATGAGGTATCTTCTGGCATTTTTACACACGACATAAGTGACCATTTACCAATCTTTTGTTTTGCACCATTCCTTAAAAAAAGCAAACTCAACGTAGCGTTTACAGTTACAGGAAAATAGACGAAGATTCCTTGAGAAAGTTTCGTGACCTAATCACTGCCATCGATTGGAACACTGAGTATGTTGAACGCGACCCAAATATCGCGTACGCAGGCTTTTCTAAAAAACTTAAAATATGTTATGACACTGCCTTCCCACTTAAACTGATGAACAAAAGAAAAGATAGATTGCGCAAACCTTGGATGACCAATGAGTTATACGCTCGGATTAAAGAAAAAAATAAAAAATACCATGATTTTCTTAAAAGCAGAGATCAAGATATTTTAGCAGCCTACAAAAAGTACAGAAATAAGCTAACAACTGATTTGAAAAATACAAAACAAGATTATTATCAACGCCTATTTGTTCGCGTCCAGAATGAGCCCAGAAAAGTATGGGAAGCGGTAAATACCCTCACAAACAGTAGCAATCGCGCCACAGAAATACAATCTGTGATTGTCGATGGCAAGCGTGTGAGCGGGTTGGACTTATCTAACGCAATGAACGAGCATTTTGTAAAAGTTGGCGAGTGTACTGCAGATACGCAAGCATATTACGACACACCTAGCACGACTTCCTTAACAAACTCGATAATGTTATCACCAGTCACCCCACAGGAAATAGAACTACTAATAACAAATATAAAAAATAATGTAGCTGCCGGCATCGACGACATTAAACCAGTTCCTATTAAATACGTTTCCCAAGATATTAGCAACGTCCTATCGCACATCATAAACTGCATGTTAGAAACGGGTATATTTCCTGATCAACTTAAAATTGCTAAAGTTACACCTGTCTACAAAGGGGGCGGAGAATACTTACAAAATTTTCGACCAATTTCGGTCTTGCCTATATTCTCTAAATTATTTGAGGGCGTTATACAAAGCAGAATAGACCAATTTTTATCTAAGTATCATGTGATTAACAAATCACAATATGGATTTCAGAAAGGTAAATCCACGGAGCAAGCACTCGTAGAGGCAAAGGACAAAATAATATACAATATTGAGAATAAACTATATACAGTAGGAATTTTTTTAGACCTAAGTAAAGCGTTTGACACTATACAACACGACATACTGTTCAGAAAACTACATACATATGGAATACGTGGAATAGCTTTGTCTCTCATAAAAAATTATCTTGAAAATCGGTTTCAATTTGTTAAAATAAACAACATTGTCTCAAGTACAATGGAAATAAAATGCGGAGTCCCACAAGGTTCGATCTTAGGTCCCCTTCTGTTTCTTCTATATATAAACGATATTACAGCAATCCCGGGATCTCATGAGCTTATATATGTATGCGGATGACACCAGCGTATTTTTTGCAAACTCATCCAAAGCCCAGTTAGAACTATTGACAAATAGCTATCTTGCCGACCTAGCTACATGGCTTCAAGCAAACAAGCTAAATTTAAATACGAAAAAAACGAAGTATATACTATTTGCACCTAAAAATAAACGCGACAGTACCAACTTAGTTATACATTTTAAAGATGAAATTATAGAACAAGTTCACGAACAAAAATTTTTGGGAGTTTGGTTTAATCAAGAGCTGAATTGGAACACACACGTGAATAAATTAAGTTCCGAGCTTTCACGGTCGGTTGGATGTCTATATAAAATAGGGAACCTTATACCAACATGGCTAAAGAAAAACTTATATTATTCGCTCTTTTACTCTAGGCTCTGTTATTGTCTTCTAGTGTGGGGCACGACATCGACCACAAACTATAACTCGTTGCTCACACTGCAGAAAAAGATGTTGCGCCTACTTGAAAATTATAAGGGTAAAATACAAGACCTGCACACTGCACCACTTTTTAAAAAATATGGCATTCTCAAGGTCAATCAGATATATTATTTTAAATTATTACAACTGATTCACAAACAAAAACTATATGTGACGGATTTAGGCGACGTAACGCATGCATACCCTCTTCGACACGCACATAGGCGGCCCCCTCAGACCCGTACAAATTATGGAACACAAACAATGGAATATCAAGTCAGTAAAGCTCTGAATAACATTAAAGACCACATAGATTTTAATAACAATTTTAGTAAATTTAAAAGGGATCTCAGGACACTCATGGTGGGCAGTGATAACCCCTTATCATTTGAATTTGTATGTAATAACTAGTTGTTTTCTGGTATATTCTAAAAATGAATATCTTGTTTATTACTAAGCATAAACTCTGTAAACTGTGTGCTGCTGAAAGCGCTGCATTGGGGACAGAGACCTTGTCAGGCTTCGAGCCTTTAGTCCCTGTCTCCATTTCGGTTGATTCCGGAAAAATAAACATTCATTCATTCATTCATTCATTCATTCATTCATTCATTCATTCATTCATTCATTCATTCATTTATTCATTCGTTCATTCATTCATTCAGATAGGGTGTCCCAAGTCACCAGGCTCAATCTAAAATGGACCGTAAAAATCGACGCCTGCACGTAGCAATCTAAACATTTTCGTCAAAGGTGCATTTCAGCAGGTCAGTTTTTCTTGTAAATTGAGAAAGCGTAGCTCCTTTCTGTAAAATATAGGGCCAAGAAACTTGCCAGGGTCAACGGCGGGCTGCGACGCAGACGACGAAGTCGACTGGCGGGGCGCGTTTGGCGCTCGTATTGATAGATGGCGCAACCTCCTTATCGAGACTGCTCGCAACCACCGTGGTTTGTTAAAATGCACATAATCTTTTTTAAAGTACCTGTGGTCTAAAAGTTAATGCAAACAATAAAAGCAAAACTTAAAGTTAAAAAAAAACGCGTTTGCTTAACGACGGCGCTTTTGGTGCTAACGGATTTTGTCTGCGTGTCGTCTGTGCTTTCTTTCGCTGGTCGGCTTGGGCCAACCAAGTTATATTTTGCTTCCTTCTCTCCGACATCAATAACACGTGCTAGTGCGCATATCCAAATATAGTTACTTTAATATCAAAATGTACAACTTCCTCAAGGAACATCCAAAAAAGTTTTAAGCACATTTCACACACACAAAAAAAAAGCATAATTACGGGAGCTTAGTCATAACGGGCAGGCACTTGTCGATGACCAGTGCATCACTAGAATTTATTTATTTCTTTTCGCATGTGTACACTATTAATAACTTTAATTCTCTTGCAATCATTCACTTCTGAAAACGCAGGATCAGTAACTTAATAGTGTCTACAGAAGGGTTCCTTGACAGCATTCTACTGCTAGACATTAGAAAGCCGTGTGGCCAGGATGGAATAGACTACTTCCATAAATCCCTGCATGCAACACGGCGCGCGGTTGCACTCGGGGAACTAGTTGGCTAGGAGGAGGTGGCATGGTTTCGGTTTCGATCGAAACGTCGACAAGAGATTGTACACAGAGCGTGGACTATAAACGGTGATTCTCTCATGTTTTCTGGTCTGAGAGCGTCATTTGTGGTCTCTAAACTAACGTGAATGGCCAGACCTCGAAGCTTTAGCACATGCCTGAGACGTACAGCTTGTATTAAACGCATGCTTGTTGTATTTTTGTACTTGAGCCCTTCTGTTAGCATTTCGAGGTATGTGGATGAGCCAGTGCTGGGAATCTCGACGCTGCGAAGCTCGGGGATCTTGCTTGTGTACGAATCAACAAGCTGTAGGAACCAATAAGTATGCATACACCGAGCTGGCGCCTTTACATTAGTGTTGTTGATCAGGAAGTTTGTTTGTTTCGTGCGTCCACAGGCGAAATATAACTTTTTGCAATTACTATTTTTCTTGATACGCTTGAGTACGCGAGGTAAAAATCGGAGGCGCCATTGAAAAGCTTCATTTGAACACACTTCTCATCGCTTATCTGTACTGCCCCGCAGCACTGCACGAAGTGAAGTCCCCACCCGCTTGCATTTCACTAATATTCAACATCGCGTATACGCATAAAGTTCTCCTGCAATCATATAGGCACATTCGCACATACAAACCATTTTAAGAAAGCAAAAGTCGAACGATTGTGTGAAGAATGTCGCACCGTTAGCCGGAAGTGCACCGACGGGCATGAATCCCATGCGGTGCGCCAAACGAACGAAATTATTCAAATAGCATTTGATGGTAGGCTAATCGGCCATAATGTTTGTTATCTGTTTGCTTTCTTCCTCACTGAGTATGCCGAGATAATTTCAGACACACTGTTCAGGCACAGCCGCACAGATCGGGGGCGTCAGTAAAAGCTCGTCCAAAAAGGTTTAGTGAGGAGTAGGGGACGCTTTGTTAGGGCCTCCGTCGTAGCTAGCCGATCTCAGCGTTTGCGAAAACTTAATCTTTTATCAGCATAAAATTTGAGTGTGAGATATGGATGACACGAGGAAGACATCATAGTAACTTTTGTGCAGTAGTGAGGTCCAATTTATTGCGTTTCCTTAAAAGTTCATGCGCCAACGCTGGGCTCAACTTTGATGCTCCTGTGAGGATGAGGCTGGCTTTTCGCCCAATGAAGTGACAAGAAGTGACGTTTGGCAAACAAAATACGTGTAGGGCTCAAGGTAGACCAAATTTCAGTTGTAGTTCACTGGTACTAGACGGGATTACTTGACATTGAGCTTAAAGATGCACTCGCGGGTGAGGTGCAGGTGACTAAGCCACGTCTTACAGCGTTTGCATACGCACTCACAATATCCGGTGTCTCAGCAACCAAGGAAAGTGCCCCGGTCTTCGTTTTAGGGGTCGCTGGAGAATGAGTGTATTTTATATTCGTAAAAAGTCAGATAATCGAAAACGCAAGCAGTGCGTCTCGGTCGCTGGCGTGGTTGCATGAGATGAAGCTGCTCAGTCGAAACCGAAACTGAGGGGGCGAACAAGTTCCCAGGAGATCCACCGCGTGGTATTTCGCCACGATGGGGCGCGTCGGTTTTGGAAGTATATTCCTAACGCTTTCCTAAAAAGGTACGCCGAATGGTGTTCCAAGTTCCTTTAACGTGATTTACTCTTGCAGATTAAAAACGCTTCAGGTGCCACAAGATTGGAAAGTAGCCAAAGTAGTGCCTGTATATAAGAGTGAAGAGAAAAAGAATGCAATTATAGACCAGTGTCGTTGTTGAGTACATATCGTAAGGTTTTTGAACATTTTATTTTCAAGCACATCATAACATATATACGGAATTTGTGATACATGAACAACACGAGTTCCGTTACGGGTGCTTGACGAGTGACACAACTTTCCACACGGCTCATAATTTTGCTGCAGTAATTGTCGATTTTTTGTAGCAAAATTATGAACCATGTGGAGAAGTTGTGCAACTGTCAAGCACCCTCTACGAAAACAGTGTTGGTCGAGTCGATGCCATTTACTTAGATTTCGCAAAGGCGTACGACAGGATTTCGCATCGCAAGTTACTGCATAAACTGGAGCAGGTACTAGATAATAAATGTCTCCTGAAGTGGTCAGACTCTTACCTTACTAACCGTAAACAGTTCGGGTCTCTGGGCAAAGCTGAATCCATTAAACTACCGAATCCTGGAGAAAAGCTCACCGGAGAAAAGCTCTTGTCTTTCGACAGGCCCAGAAGAAAAGCACACCTCAAATTAAATTAGTATTATTAAAGTGGTCGTTATCATTTAATAGCTGTAGGGCTACCAAGATTTTAGGCGCCTCTGACGCAGGCGGTACACCGTGCAACTGAGTTAGCGCGAAGCGATTTTTCGCATTTTACTTTGAAGGCCCGTTCACACTCTTGCAACCGAGTACGACCGAGAGAGACCAGATCTGTTAAAACTTCTTAAAATTTCATTTCTGGCGCCATCTATGCGGTGATCGTGGAACTGCATTTCACAAGAGCGACGGTTTTGCGGCATTTCCGAGGTCGAATGTGCGTAATACCTATGAGAAAGGCTCGTTTATAACGTTTACAAAAGTTTTTCGAGCCAAGAAAGAAAGGATAATGCGCGGGAGAAATAGAAAATATGCCGGACCGTCAAGTTTACACTGCAACCCGATAGATGGCGCCACTGTGTCCTCTCGTTGTAAGAGGTTGTAAGGAACCAAGATTTAAGAGGTCGCAAGAGTGTGAACCGGCCTTCAGAAGGGGTTGATCAGCGTCAAACTTGTATCGCATTTGTTTGCACCCCGAATGAGCAATTTCCACCGCACTAATAGTTTTTGATAGAAACAACTAAAATGTAAGAAAATAAAATCAATCATTTCGTTTATATTGACCGTGTCACGCAGTGTACACACTTCACATCAGGTCGCTCTGCTGTGGGCAAAATAGGAAAAAAATATATGATTTAAAAACAAAATCAGTTTTTTTTTAATTGAAGTTAGTTTTATTTTATTTAAATCAGACTAATATCACTGTAGCTAAAAATATTAATTATTTATCACTATATGCATCTTTAAACACGGTAGGTTGTTTCATCAATCCTTCCGATCATTGAAAACAATGCGAAAAAAAAGAATTACTGCAATTTTAACAACTTTTTTGTCCATGGAAACCCCGCTATACTGTAGAACAAAAACAGCTTAGTTTTTTGTTAACGAAAAATCTGTATTGGATTCTTTTTTTGCGATTTGATTTTCTTGCACTACATTACTTTCCCAATTTTTGTTTCTATCTCTTGCGTTCTAATCTGATTGCAAAAAAAAAGAAAACATGACGTAATTGACGAACGAAGTCGGAGGTAGAAATGAAGCTCAGCGCATCGATTTGCTCTGAGGACCACTGCTTTTTGCTCGTGTACAGTCCGATATAAATCTTTCTTGTGTGATGACTCTTTGATTTAAATACAGAGCATATGCCCATATTGAAAGCATCAAATGATAAACAAACAGTGAATTAAAAAATACATTTTATAATTATTTTTGCGGGAAAAGTTTGATTTAAATCATCCTAGTAAAACCGGTCTGATTTAAATCACGATTTAAATCATCTTGATTTTTATTCTCCACCCTGGCTGTAGCCCTCGTTTCGCTTTAGTGTCAACCTATTTCGCGTGAGTGTTACCATATTTAATTCTGACGTAGCCAGGATGGAGGAAATACGAGCTCTTTTTTTCATTTCCCGTTCGAATGAATTAAGAAACTGAAACCACTGTTTCTTAAACAAATGGTGAAATCTGAAGATTTGGCAATGCGGTGTGGCAAACTACGAAAAGGTAATTCCATAAATAAATATCGGTAACTACTCAATCAGCATCCCTTAACAGTAGTTATGCCCCCGTCTCCTACCTTTTTTATTTAGCGTTGTTTTGATATTATTTTATAATTTTTGTCGGGCAACGCCTGACGTATTACAGGACGCTTTTATATTTTTTAAAATAAATTGTGCTGGTGAAGTGCAGAATGAGCGCATGTGCAAAAGGCACCCCAGCATACTTCAGCTGAGTGAACGTATTTCAGAGAACGCTCGATTCTTAGATTCGTAGGTGAGCTTTTCTCCGCATCCGTCAAAAGGGCCGGTGAGCTTATCTCCGCATCGGACAGTTCGGTGAGCTTTTTCCGGTGATCATATCTCTTGTGAGCTTTTCTCCGCCGCCGGAACTACTCGTTCTATCTGGAGTACCCATTGGCTCAATACCGGGACCAGTTCTTTTTCTTTTTTTAATTATGTGTTGGGAGATACACAGGGTTCCGTGCTCCTGGATAAATCCAAAAAACACTGGCTGGTAAAATTTTTATCAATTCGGATTCATCCAATAAACTCCGAATTGTGACGTCACAATGCCCCCCTTCCCCCCACCCCGGGGCCCAAAAATAAAAAAAAGAAAAGACGGCGCTTTACAATTTTATTAGTGCATATTATATAGGATCAATGCTCCTAGGAAAATATCACCACAATTATCTTTCAAATCTCGAACCATTGTCAAAAGGGGTTTTACCGCCTATCTCGTCGAGGTTCATTCCGAACAAGAGGTCATCGCACCTTAGGGTCACGACAGAAGCCACTGTTTTGGTTTCCAGTTTGGGAAATACTACGTGTGCTTTAGAGGAATAAGAGGTTGTGTTTTTTGTAACAGCGAAAGATATGAATAATGGAGGTTGCTTTAAATGGGGAAGAGGTGGCAGTTGAAACTTCTCCATTACATCCTTAACCACTCCACCTCGCGCGACCGCGGGCTAGGTTGATGGATTAGGATGGGATGAATACGAGCTTCCCAGCAACTCTAGGAGTTCTTTGATTTTAAGGCATAAACATTTAGCGAAGCAACACCTGCGTGCAACTTTTGTAGGGGGACAAATTAGTATTGCTAATTACAGTGGCAGCAACGCCAGATACAGCTGAAGAAATAATAATTGGTACAAGCGCGTTTTATCTTTCTGTCTAGCATAGGTTTAGACCTAGATATTATTTTATTTTAATAGGAAACTCTGCGAAATTAAACTCTAAATTTTGGAGAATTGGGAATCAAACAAAAATATACTCCGAAAAACACGCTCCGAATTTTACGAAAAATAAACTCTGAAAACACAGAACCCTCTAGATAAACCCTCGATACAGAGTCAATTTTTTTTTTTCACATATAATCAAAAATGTTTAGAAGATTCCCTTCAAACTATCTTTTTGTGGTGTCAAAAGTGGCAAATTAACTTGAACGTTAAGAAATGCTTGCAAATGGAGATAACGCTGAAGAAGGTACCAATACTGTTTCCCCCTATACTATCAACTCCAAAGATTTAGCGGTAGTCGATGAACACAAGTATCGAGGCGCTACAAGTACCTCTAACTTAAGCTGGACTTTTCACATTGGACAGGTTATTGCCAAAGCGTCTAAAAAGATGTGGTCGCTGCGAAGACAATAGAGAGTTGTAGTAGATCGTTCCGATACGCCCGATAACGATACCCGATGACGACATACGATGCAAGCGCGAAAACGGCGTCGGAGTATCGGGTCGTCGTTATTGGAGTCATCGGAACGATCTACTAAAACTCTCTTATGATACAGAGCACTCAACGTTACCAGAACCACTCAGTTGGGAAACTGCCATAGAGCCTGCTCTGAAAAAGTAGCGCCGATCCTTATCCCAGTACCGAGCTAATGGCGATCGCAACGCTGCCATTTCTCCCGCAGCGGCCACTCCGTGAACTGCACGGCTGCACTTACTGGTTCCGTCGAGTCACGGAAGGGCCGGTGGCGCCATCTCGCAGGGCCATCTTGCACTAGCCATATAAAGCAACTTTCATGTTTCACCTCGTCGCTAAAGGGTGGCGCTGTTATCGTATTTAGCTCGGTCTCGGTGGACTCCAGCGGCCCAGGTTTCAAGGTTACTGAAACAGTCAGTTCCCAACTGACTGTTTTAGTAACGTTGACAGCACTCCTGAAACGAAGTTACCGGTGTACAAATCTCTAATCCATCCCTTACTAGAATATGCTGACATGTTATGGTACCCTCATTCACAATCGTGTATAGACCAGTTGGACGGGGTACAAGAAAATAAGTATCTTAGGTTCATGTATAATTCATATGGCAAAGAATCACATGTTCATTATTGTATTCTGTATGGGACTGCCTGACTTGTCAGGTTGAAAGAAAGCAAGCGCTTAAAAATTTTCCTTAGCACAATACAGAGCAAAGCGTGTTCAAAGTTGGACGACTATCTTCAGTATAACGTGGGCAGGGACACAAAGAAAACCACGAGAAACTGATTCGCGAGTTTCGTTGCAGGCAAGTCGTTTTAAACTATTCCTTTATCCAGCGTACCGTTTGACGAGTGGAACGAGTTGCCCGGAGAGTATTTTCTCTTTTGCTGCATTTTCTAGTGTAACTGATGAACTTTTCTTCGTTACAATGGACTCCAAGGATTAAACAGCTTACCATAAAATCCAGAAAGATTTCCCACCCCCGAAAGATAACCCACCCCTACTTTTAGCTTAATGTTCTATTTCTTCTTCTTTTTTAACACCGAAAGATAGTTCATTTCTAGTAATCGTAGCGTTCGGATCAATGATGTCCTTGTCGTAAATGCGTTTAGTTAGTTATGGCGGGATATAAGCGAATATTGCTGACTGGGAAGTAAGTCATCTTTGCTTCGTTGCCCCTCGCTGCGATGAAAGTTTGACAAAGAAAATTATCTAAAAATAGCATTTTTTCAACTTTTTTTTTATTCGACACCGAAAGGTAGTCCACTCCTTATTTTCACCCAATTTTCTCTAAATTTTAGGTGGGCTATCTGTCGGCTTCTTACGGTACTCGTTTTACTGAATGTTTGTGTCTATATATATTTCCTTTGCTGACATATTTTATTTTTCTGCCTACCCCATGCCTTGGCTTCAAAAAGTTGACTGACAGTATCTTCGAAACGATTAAATAAATATGTTTATTGAATTGTATATTGAACATAACATGTAAAACTTTGAGAGTCGGGCTTACTAAAAAAAGAATAAACAGGAACGAGGGAGTTCTTTTTGTTTTTTGTCTTCCTTATAGTTCTTTTTTCAGCCCTAGTGTCGGGATTTGCAATCATGTTCAATGCAACTGGAATCGTCACTAAGTATTGTCAGAAATTTTCCTGGAAGATCCTGGCACCTGTCTCGTGACAGAGACAGGTGACGAATTGGCCATTACTACGTTATACTCGGTTTCACCTCGAGAACTGTTGTAAAAAAAGTCCGGCTCCTCGCTTCAGCATTACTAATTTCCCCTTTATGTGGAGAATTAAGATATGTGTAGGTGCATATTTAGATTAGATATATGGTATCTTAATCGAGACGTACACGCTCCAAACACCAAAAACATCGCTTGTTCCTCCGACAACCAAATCTTGTAAGAACTACTTCGTGCGGCGTACGAACAATGATCAAAACTTCCTTTTTTCTTGAGGTGAAAATGAGTATAGCAGTATCGGCACTACATTCAAGCCCAGATTTTCATGTAGCCGCCGCCACATTGTGGCTTAGCGGAAAGCGAACACCATTGTCGATCAGGCACGTAGCCAGGATTTTGTTTCGGGGGGGGGGGGGCGCCCATGACAAAATGCTGTATGAGGGGGAGGGGGAGAGAGGTCCCTGCAAAATGGAAGATTTCGGGGGGGGGGAGGGGGGCGGGCCCCATGCCCCCCCCCCCCTGGTTACGTGTCTGTTGTCGATCATGGTGATTAAAAAATGCGACTTTCAGAGCTTTAGGCACCGTGTCCGTAGGCTCGGGGCAATCCCTTTGCTCTATGGCGAACAAGCTTAACAATTCTAGGAAACAGAAAAAGCATTTCCTGAGAAATCATATGAAGCTTCAAATAACTGTCCACAATGAGTTTAATCACCAAGATGGCTAAAGCGTCGCTACCTTAGAAGCGTCGCTTACGTAGCGACCTATAGGACACTCAATCAACTTCGCTGCCTTTCGTCTCTCTTCACTATCAATCCAACCCAAGCCTTGGCCTACCTAAAGAATATAAAATCCAGATAAAAAAAGGACGGCGGGAACGATTGCAAACGGTACCCGAGTTCGAATGCACATGTCAGAAACACCTTCGCGTGTCCTTTTCCGCAGTTTGAGGTCAAGAATGAACGGGGCTGCGGGGTTGGGTTGCGGCCCTGTCACGCCTCGCATCGCGCGTGGCACACCAAGCGCCGGCTTCGTGATCGCCGTAGGAGAAGACCGTCCGACGACGTCGACAACCGCGCTCGCCGTCCCCGCTGTCCCGGCGGCGAGCCTTGGAAGCTGGAAGTGGAAGAAGGGAGCGCCCGGAAACGCCGCCCCGCCTCCCGGTCTTATCAACTTCCGGAGAAGCCTCACCCCAGCTACGCGCAATCCCCAGATGGCTGTGCTCACTGCTCGGTCGACTGCCTCGGGATTATTTTTACTTCAAACTAAGGCGTGACCCGGTTGATCCTTCAACCGGGTCACGGCGGCAAAAAAGCCTGTCCATTAAGTTTCTTTTTAATGTTTGTAGATACATCGTCCTCCTGTCTCAAATGTACTGACTCTGATGTAACTTTCAAACGTACGAAAGCTCTTTTCTTCTTTTTTTTCATGAAGAGGACGAGAACAGAGACCCACCTGTATGTTTCTTCTCGTTTCTCTTCGTTAAAAGCTTTCTTTTTCTTATATTCTGATCAAGAGATTTCGAAACCTCTTAAGATACAACTGGTTGCGTGTGTTTTTAATATTATGAGTAATAAAACGGGAGCTCTACAATACACGGGAATCTCGAGTGTTTACTTTCCCGCAAAACACTTGGGCGAGACCATCGCCGCAATCTACGGAGGAAATTCGGCGAATGACGGTGCTGAAAATGTGTCTGTATACCTAAAAAAAGACAGTGTGCTCTGTGACATTGATATAACGAAGCGTCGTGTTCAATGTCACACCCCAGACCTTTCTTCTTCTTTTTTTTTACATCTAAACGTGTTTTTAGTTTTGTACTTCACCAAGTTCCCTCCCCAGATTGCAGCAATGCGGCGCGCAAGTTCGTCTGCCTCTTGCACGGAGGTTGCCATAATGTCAGAACGACGAACTCTCATTGGCTGATTAAAAAAATAGTGGGTAGGCCTCAAGGCATCTATAGCATTGAGGTCTACCCACTAGCCTTCCATCAAAACCAATCAGCGCCCGGCGTCGTTCTGACGTCACCGCAACTTCATCCCAAGAAGCAGACGACTTGCTCTCAGCATTTACTCACCCAAGTGCTTTCCGGGAAAGTGTACGCTCCAGATTTCTTAGAGTGTATAGAGTCTATAGACCTTTGCAATAATCTTCTTCTGGGCGCTGCCATCTTTGCCTACTGGGCTGAGCAAGGCGTTCTGAGCGTTGCAGTAGCTCTCGTCCACGAAACATGAGACGCCGCGCATGCGTCCACAGCCCAGTGACTAAGCATTTTTTCGCCAGAGTGCTAGTCGCTGGAAAGATACACCTTCGGTGTGCTTCGATTATACCGAAACAAACTGCAAAATATAGTCGAAGCTGGTATAGAATTAACATGAAAGGCAAACCTTCTGGAAACCCGCAGAGCACCTGCAGTTTGCTTAGTTTCTTAGGGAATCTGAAAGAGCTAAACGCTTCTTATAATTGCTGAGAACGTAAGAAACGAATGGCGTGATCAGTCCCAAGCGTCTTATGTGGTCGTCCCGCATATCAGTGAGGTTGCCGGATCGGCCAATAAGAAGGCCGGAGAACGAATCGCGAAGCAAAAGGAACGTGATCACTTTCCCGCAGATCCCTTTGGGAGAGCAAATCACTGTGACTACGGAGGGATCGAGATTAGTCGAGTAATGAGACTGAAACTATGTTTAGACCTAAAAGGACAGTGTGCGCTGAGACCCTGAGTATATTCTCGTTGTCAGAGGGCCAACTGTAGTTTTAGACAATGAATGTAATCAGCGTCACAGAGCAGGGTGTCGTTGTAGATATAGGCACTATAGCTTCAATCTCGTAATTTGCCGATGTCCCTCCCTATAGATCGCAGTTATGCGCCGAGAGAGTGAGGGAGAGGAGGAGAGGAAAACCTTGGTGGGACGTCAGAATGTCGAGCTCTGCGGTTGGAACGATCCTCCACTGCACCCGTCGAACCCGTAAAAATGCACCACGCAGGGGTCCGGCGTCTGGCTTTCGCATTCGAACGCGTTCGACGAGCGCAGGCGAGACAAAGGCAGCCAGCTTGTACGTCTACCCACTCAAGATTCCGAACCAGAGCTCGGCGTTCTCACGACCCCGCGCGCTTTCGTCTCCTCCTCTCCCTCACTTTGGCGCGTTGACTCTGCCAAGCGCTATGCGGGAAAGTTGACGCACCGGATTTCTTAAAGTGTGGGCTGCGGATTTGTTAGTATTGGTCGTATTGGAACTTGGAAGCTCTGGAAATTCTGTATAATGGCTCGGGATTCTGCGTAAAGAGAGACTTAACATAGCAAACTGTGGGTGAGTCACAAGATGTTAGCTATATAAAATGTTATACTTTTTGCGATATATAGGGCGTATACTTCTCCGGTTTCGAACCGAAAACCACCGATAAACATCCGCCATTGTAGAAAATAAAAGAGTGGCTTAAACCATAAAAATTCCTGTTTTTAATATTTTTGTACAAGCGGCAGTCTTCGTTTTTTTCCGCCAAGAAAGTTCGAAACTTTCTATGTAAACGTTCGTCAAACACGGTCCTTTTTTTCTGTTTTTTTTTTTTAGGCTCGCGTTTTGATGTGTGTTTTTACTGTTAGTCTGGTTACTTTGACCTTCAGTTTATGTCCCCACAGCTTGTCCTCGTTGTGCCCTTTTGTAGATCGGGGCGATCTACAAAAGGGCACAACGAAGATGTAGGTTGCCCTCCTTCTCTGTTGACCCTAGTTGGGGGATTTGAGTGTCTTTGATATTGTTTGGGTCAAAGCGTGTACCAGAAGCTGCGTTCACCAGACTGGCCAGTAATCCCCCAAGCCTCTTTGGACATTTTGGTACTGCCATGCTGTCTAGCGCAAATGTCAAGCGCGCGTTCTGGAAATTGCGCTTCGTCAACAGGAAGGACCGGGCGGGAATGACAGATGCGAGCCTTAGAATGTATGAACGCATATTACATTAATGAAGTTTGAAGAACATTGTGTATCAGATGTAACTAGAAGTTGTAACCGTTCTTGTCTTGATTGTTCGTTTGTTTTCGCGATTTTTCCGTCGATAAACGCGGTTTCTTAGCGTCTGCACGAGACAATTCACCGAAATGCACCTGTATTTTGGAAATAAATGAACACCAAAAAACATCCACCATTTTTTTACATAAGTAAACACCGGAAAGTATACGGCCTAGCTATATATAACGTTTTGAAGGATGTGCGGCCGCTACGCCGCCGCATTATATACACACTTCCATGTCGGATCGCAACTTAGGCAGCATCAATATTTTGTGCTTTCTGCGAAATAAATGTAGCTGTGTTTTTTCGCAAGTGTTTTCTTTTTTTTTGTTTTTTACAAATAGGTTCAGACTTTGGAGAAGCTGCAGATATTATGCATCATTCGTGATATACAGACTCAGGAACGCGACCTCCGAAGCGACACTGCGATGTGACACCAAAGGATTACGTTACGCCTTGACGTCGTTATGAGACGTCGTGCTCGATGTCACTAAAAATTCCGAGCGATTCAGGGTCATTTCTTTTCTGAATTAAACAATGGGTGCGAATACTTTGGAGTACTGTTATTTATCTCAGAACAAGACACAAAGGCCTTTGTACGTGTAAGTCTAAAAGAAGCCCGTGCGTCTACTTTCCCGCACAACACTCGGACAGCCAATCACCGTAACCTACGGAGGCAGTTCAGCGAATGACGATGCCGAGACATATGTTTAGACCAAAAAATGCAGTCTGAGTTGTGACATTAAGCAATGCAGAACGTCACGCTTGCATTGCTTAAAACTCAGACTGCGTTTTTGGTCTAAACATGTTTCGGAGTCGTCATTCGCTGAGCTGCCTCCGTAGGTTACGGTGATTGGCTCTCCGGGTGTTGTGCGGGAAAGTAGACACACGGGCTTCTTTTTTTTAGAGTGTATACGCGCAGTTCGACACATGGAAAGAGAAAACACCTCTAACGAGATAACAAATTTTGATGACAGTTGCAACCGACATTCCCGCGCAGCTTAAGACATCGAGTGCGTGACGGATTCCGAGCATTTAGTTATCGCCGCAAAGCGCATCAGATCACGGCACTTGCCAATAAGAACAGCGAAGGAAGGCTCACGAGGCATGAACATAATAATAAGCCGCATCCTGCGCTTCTTAATTGGCAGTGACTAAAGTAGTAGTATTCATTTATTGTTTCGAATGAAATTAAATAAAAAAGAAATACAGGTGCATAGTCTGTCTCCCGGGAAAGGTCATATTCTTTCATCCTGTTTCGAGGGAAAATAACGCCGAAATCGGCCCCCTTACACTGACAGCTTCAGCAAAGATGGGCGTTGCTATTATCTTCGTGCTTCTTACTTCGTGATTCGTTCTTCGATGTTCTTATAGGTTGATGCCGCAAGCTCATTGACTGAGGAGCGATGATGATGATGATGAGAGGGAGAGAGAAAGTGATTACTCGGAACTCGTCACGCCCTGAGTCATCTGAGGTAGAAGAGGGGTTTAGCCGACTGGAGGAGAGGACGGCTCTGCATTATACGTAAGCAAAACATCAACTGCTATCGAGTTTTGTTGTGTGGTAAAATGCAGTGAATGCTTCGAGAGCTTGGAGCAGTAATAAAACTAAGTGGTAGCGACTTTTACGTGCCATGTCCTGCAGGTCTATAGAGTATAAAGCAGGGAATGGCACATCTCAGCAGTGATCGTTTAAATTTGTTTGGATCAAGGAACGAGAACGTGTTGTTTATGAATCGACGTCGCGTGACCTGACGTCACGTGACGTGGTCACGTGACGTGATGTCATGACGTGGTGCCACACGAAACCCTGACGTCACATGACATCGCGGTGGCAGGTCGGGCACGCCGGTATATTTCACGGGGAGTAAAGGCGGGAACAAAACGCGGCAGATCCTGAATGGTGACAGCGATGGTCCCGAGACGTCTGCAAAATCCCACTGAGTTGTGGTAAAGTCTACATTGGCCAGACGGGGCAGTGCATCAGTGACCAAGCACGGGAGCACGCACTATCAATAAAAATAAATATGGCTCGCATTTGCCTATACGTTGCAACACGTGGGGCTGTGTTCCGCGATTTCAGCAGATAAGGATTCTGGGAGAAGCTGTAAGAATGTCGCTCGTGAACTTTTTGGAAGCATTCTTTATCAAAAAAGTGGGACTGGCATGTGTCAGCGACATGTCAATTGTGCTCCATGGGAATGAATTGCAGTTTTTCTATGATCGGATACTGACTTGGTAGCTTTTATGTGTTGCTGCTTCGGGTGTGGTGTGCATATATGCTTTGCTTTTCCTAGGTAAAACTAGTTGAAAGTTAGCACTTGTCCTGTTTACTTCTTGCCCTTCTCTTTTATTGCGCTATTTTTTATGTTTAACTAAGATGAACCAACTTAGCCCAACAACGTGCCCTACTAGGAAAAAAGGTAGAAACAGTGGGACGAAATAGCGGAAAAAGAAAGCTCTATACACGAAAGGTTTAGGCGCGTTTGTTTTTCCGCGACGAGTTGAAGTTGCTAGAGCGCTTGACAACTTTATTTCTTTACATACAATGCGCGATTCCGGTGTTATCCTGCAAAGTAAGCATAGAAAAGAACAAGTAGCAGACCTTGCAGGTGGTGTTTCGCTGCTTCTTTGTTTATATGAAGACGTCGCCATCGGTATGGGCCCATCGGGACATCCAACTATATAGATCACCAATGTCCACGTCTATGCCTCGCCGTTCCGAAGCGGGTCGAATGCATGAGACCTTCCCTCTAGATGTGCATATTACCCTTATGGTATTTTAGCCCTATGTCGCAATACAAAAAAGATTTGTTCAAGTTGCGAGCTAAAAACGTAACTTCCGTGTAAGACTCGTCAATATATCAGGCGCTATGGAAAATCAGTCATCGGCGTTAAGTCCCTATTTCGAACTCCTTTGTTCACGTTCCGCCCACGTACGCCACACCGCCGTCTTTTTCCTCACGATAATGTCCGTTCCATACTATAGTAGAGCGTCACCGTGCCATTAAGCGTCTTCTGTGCACGAACGAACGAACGCAAGCGCCTATAAGCCAGCAACGGCAGACGCCATCTCCAGTCTCCCGAATCTCCTAAAGTGAATCGTGGCAACGCCAGTCAAAGTTGGACACGCCGTCCTATGCGGGCAGACACCGAGGGAGAGGAGGAGCCGAGAGCGCGGGCGGGAACGCCAGAACGCCGAGCTCTGGTGGCTGGAATGATTAGTGGGTAGACGTAAAGGCTAACTGCCTTCGTCTTCACTGCACCCATCGAACATGTTCGAACACGAACGCCAAACGCCGGACGCCGGCGTTTGGCGTAGTACTGGGAACTTTTAGCAGACCGTCAATGGCTCTCGAACCGCACCACCGGAGCCTTAGAAGCATGCTTTTATGAGGGCGCCCTGCGGTCACGGTATCACTCGGTCGCGCTTCAACAGCATGCCTCACAGGCTACGGTAGTGCGGTCGCGCGAACACGGTAACGGTTTGCTAGACTCTCACTGCTACATTTTCCGCCATCCGGGCACCGGGCCGAAACGTACAACATAAAATATGGCTTTGCTTAGTGTACACGCTAACAATACACTAAAATCATTTTTTTACGGCGATTGTTATTTTTTGCGAGGTTTCGCAGAGGATTTTCACAAGTGTGCCATGGAGGGTCCTGTCTCTCCGCTAAACTTAGCGGTGAAACGCATCCCAGCAAATTTTAGCAAACAAATTTATCAGAGCGTAAAAGATCTCCGCCAATTTGAGCGGTGAAGCGCAAGAATGCGAATGTAGTTTTGTGTGGCTATCGCGCAGTTCATTTCCAGGGCTCGGCTGTACGTTTCCGGTACGATTCTAGCACGTGGAAGACTGCAAACAACCCAGTGGGTGAAGCAATATGAAGCCAAAACGTTGTACTCTCCTATTCAATTGAATTTCAATGTTCGTCTATGGACGGGGACATCCGAAGCAGTCAGATTGCTCATCCATCATACAACAGACACGGTGCTCTCATACATCACAACAAACAACAGACATTATACAACACACACACGTCGACTCCACTTCACATTAATCAGAAACGTTGGACGCCAGTCTGCTGATCAAACAGATTTCACTTGAATGAACACGAAGAGATGTGGGAAGATCACGATGATATATATAAGTTCTCTTGAACCCACGCTCGCCAATATCGCGACTTCCGCTTCTTTTTTTTTCTTTTTTCTTCGGTTGTTTTCTGGAGTTTCTGCCAATGGAGTATTCAACAAGGTCCATGAATGGCCTCAGTCAGAGCGGGATCTCCGAGCACAAGACGTTTTCGTGACAGTCCCGCTCCTCTCTTTCATTGCCAGGCTTTCTTTTTTCCCCGGTGTGCGAGCGAGCGAGCGACATCAGTGTGACCTGTAAATTTGCTTGTGCAAACTCTCTTTAGAGTAGGATATTTTCTTACTGCGATGTTTCTGTGCCAAGAATACTCTGATGTCACGTTACATTACTGCGAAAATCAGTTTTTCTTTTCAATTATTTTCGTCAAAACTTTTGTAAATATATAAAGTAACGCAACCCCCCTCCCTGCTCTTCCCCACTCTCTCTCTCCGATGTCAATAGCACAAGGGATTAGAAAATTCTTTAATAAAGATCACGGTTAATAATAACAAAAGTCCGAAGGACACCTAAGCAACTTTATGAGCTGTGAATGCAAAAGCACGAGGCGTCGTTCTTCGACCACGTCTCGCTGGCCGACGGGCCGAGTTCGCGCTCGTGAAGCGGCCGCGCCGCGGTGAGCTCGGCCGTGGCATTCCCTCCGGAGTTAGCTCAGGCGGCCCAGTGCGGCCAGGCCCCCACCGCCGTGCACTTCTCAACCGGCGGCAGGGCTGCTGCGCCGCGCTGCGCCATGGAGAGGGCTTCTCGGGTGGCGCTTTTTGGAACTACGCCGCACGAGAGCCAATGGGGAGCCTCGTTCTCTTGATGTCGCACGCCAGCCAATGGGAGCCTATCCATCAGAAACGGCCTCACTTTGCTCCATTGGGACAGGGAGTTTAGGTGCCGCTCTGGCGCGGCTTCAAAGCTCATGACGTCGGCTCACCCTATGTGAACAAGTTAAAGGGCGGCTATCAACGGAAATTTGAAGATTATACCTGCCGTGTTCAAAAATATGCTGAATATGATCCACAATATCCGTAAATGACAATCACACGTTTGTATTTTGAGCCTGGTGGCTGTATTTTCGTTATAAACGGCCCACTCTGGCAAGCGCCCGGAGAAGGCCCGGCGAGACCACGCATCCAACGCAATCGTGACGTAGGTCGTCTCGGGAAGAGCAAAGCTACGGCGAAGCTGACGTCGAGAGGATGGCCTAGCTGTTCCGCGCCACCGAAGCGGCTGCTTGTAAGAATTTTGAGTGACGGGTTAATCTTTCTGTAATCTTGTAGGGGGACAATAGGCGACTTCTGCGACACACAAAGGGCATTCTTGGGAAGAGGGAGTTCCTCCTTCCTCTTCTCGTCGTGGCTCTGAGGCGAGACACTCACTGTCACTAGCTATCAAGGTTCCTAGACGGGCATTACAAGCGAGGCGTTAGCGACATCCACCAGGTGCTTTTTGCTAATCGTTTAATTCGTTATAAAATTCATTTTCGATACTTTTTTAACAAGGTATTAGTATGTTCCAAGTGGTACTGCTCCTTTTGAACACGTATAGACCAAAAAATGAACGCCGAAATTCTCCTTATAGTATCCCTTCTTTAATGCTGCAATAATAACGTTTGCTCATCGCGTTGCAATGTAATAAGGGTCGATTTTTTATTTTGTAATTATTTCAATTGGCTTTTTTATACATCTAAATAGCATCGTTATTTAAAAAAAAATTACTGTCAAAATTTGCTTCATCGTTATTTGTACCAGGTACTTGCATAAGCATCATTGCAACAGTAAAATACATGAGAATCAGTTTCGACTTTGAAATACTCAGTGATCACCAGTAACAATTTCTGGCTACAGCCAAACTGTGCCCGGAATGCTCAGGGCTCCTCTTTTTTTTTAACTTTATATGGACGACACTCTGCAGATATTTCGTCCTCGTGGGTTGTCCCAGCCGCAGATGCTTAAACAAGGTAAAACCCCTTCTCCTCTTGAGCGAGGAGAGGGAAGCCAAATTCTGCGCAACACCTCCCATACCCGTTTTTACCCCAAGAACCATAGTAAAAATGTCCGGCTCCTCGTAGCTATTACTGATTTCCTCCTTTTGGCGTAGAGAATTAAGATATATGTGTTGAACGTAGATTAGATATATAAGCATTCCGGATAAGATTAATATCGTTCAAACGCCAAAAAGCATCGCTTTTCCTCCGACAAACTGGGACTGCAATAACTACTTCGCTCCGCGTAGGAACAATGCGCAAAACTTGTTTTTTTTTTTCTTGAGGTGAAAACGGGTATATAGGTTGGCCGTAGCGCTCTTTTCTTGACGTCGCAAAGAAAGGCTATCGGGGGCGCGCGTCAAAGCGCCGAATGGAAGGCCACGCGCGTGGATCGACCGTCGTAACGCGCTTTTAGTCACATACGCGTGTCTTATTAGCTCAAATGGTTTCAGGCGTGGGCTAAAAACATTATATTACACGGGCCGAATATTACAATTGCCAGTAATCGGTATGAATTGGCACGAGGCATGCGTATAAGACCAAGATTTACAGAAAAAATATGATTGTTTTAAGTCGAAAACATTGATCCACGCAATTTTTGCTGTAGGAATGGCGTATTTCATACAAAATTACTTTCAAAAAATGGCGAGACACGCAGTAATTGGGCACAGCAAAACGGATAACAGTAAAAATCTCTATGTGTATACGCAAATGCGGACACGGCTTGACAAGTGCTACTTAAACCATGTAAGCGATACTAATGCATGCTGCCACTGATTCCCGCCATTATATCTTGGTCACATTGCAAAATTAATGTAATATTTCGATCGAATGACGTTATGGGGTCGGCAAATCAGCTTGTGACGCTTGTGTAGTCCCTCAGGTCGCGAGATTTAATCCCATATCATTTAAAGAAAATATATTAACTTTTCCGTGTGGCAGGGGTACTAAACTTACTATTTAGAGTTAACTAATTTAATACTTTTATCTCTCATGGCCTCGAGCTGCCTCAAAACAAAATACATTTAGGTTTTTATACAATGATATACACACTAAAAAATCACGAGCATTCTTGCACAACACTCGAAAGTCAATCACCGGAACTACGGAAGGAGTTCAGCGAATGACTATGCTGAAACACATGTTTATACAAAAAAAATGGTGTGAGTTGTGACATTAATCAATGCAAGGATGTTTTTTTTCATTGCTTAATATCAAACGTGTTTTTTGGTCTAAGCATATACATCGTCATTCGCTGAGCTGCTTCCGTAAGTTGCGGTGGTTGGTTTTCCGAGTGTTGTGCGGAAGGCGTATACACTGGCTTTTTTTTTGTAGTGTATTACCTTAAACTGTTGTGCAACGTTATTCTCTTGGAATGTTTTTCACTTACACGAGCTTACCGGCACCAAGGGACCCAAGTACACTCTCACGCAACGCCGCTAACCAAGGAAACTCCTTTGTTGCGGTGTAATTTCAAGGACAAAAGCGAGCATTTTCTTTTCAATTCCCTTCGCACAACTTGATAACGTAGCTTAAAATAACAGTAGTATCCCTCATGATGGTATTTGAATGTGGCTCATAGATTGACTCGGAGCATTGCGAGCACTTGATTTGACAAAAATATTGAGGTGGGCTAAAATTGGGTTGTGGGGATATTTATACAGCGTGTAGTTGGTCAGCCATTTAAAGCTGCGACGAGTCACTCGCTGTAGATGAGCAATTTAGCCAGTGCAGCACAACCGCTAGCCTGGGGTCTTTAACGTGCACCACGCAGTAGTGATACACGACCGCACGCCGGTACGATGCTCATCCAGATCGAAACGGGCAGGGTGGGGCTCGAACCCAGGATCCCTGGGTTCTGCAGCGCGAGCTTTCGCTCCACGCGCGTCGAGCCGGGTGTGCGCTTTAGCCCACTCGCCACCGACTCCTTTTTTTAGCCTATTACATGGAAAAAGGACAGTAGAAGCAATCAAGACGCATTCTAACAGAGTTATTCGCTTATTTACATCCAAACTGTCTGGTAATGGGTCACAGGGCAATACGAACAGAAGAGGGCTATGGTAACATATTTCGAATAGGGTCACGTCTCTAAAAGTCAGAGGAAGATGAAGACACATTTGTCAAAGAAGGTATACCATTCGGGGCGTTTCTTGAGGTGATCGTACACATTACGTACATGCGACACAGTTTCTATGAAATTGGACTTTGAAGACCGCGGAGGATCAGCATTCCTATCAATCATCCTTTAGTTTTCCGAAGGCTATGCGGTCCCATCAATGTGAACGGGTCATAAGGAAAAGCATCATTCTGGTTTAAAGGCAAAAAACGTATCGTATATGCACAGATATTCAGATCTTTCTTCAATGTCCTTTGTAAGACATCCCGAAACAAATAGGCGTCGCTGCAAAAAAATAAAGCAATGTTCTATTGTTTCCCCAGGCTGGTTGCACAAACGGCAGTTCACTGACCAAGGGACAAATATACTCTTTTCACGAAGCCAAGGCTTTACCGGCAACGTTGAAGTGTGGAGCTTATAAAAGAATGACTTCGCTGTCGGTGAGACATGTAGCTTACACACAACAGGACGTTCTGTCCCGGGCCATTACTGAACATACTCACTACTTCTCCGAGGTATCCTAAGGGACGATGTGCTCGCAGGCACTACTACCAAATACGGCAACGCACTTGAAAGCTCTACCCGTACAAAAAGTTCGAAGGAAGTCATGAGACACAGTTTCGAAGAACAAGAAGCGTGATATCAGTTGTTTTAAAAAGACGAAAAAAGCCCGAGACCGCCTTGCTCAACGGAACGAAACAGATTATTCGTCTCAGGTTCCCGCGTGGAACCTCATACAAAAGTTGCAAACACTCTGTGAAACTTCTGAATGTGACCTCTAGTACAGCAAATCACCTGGAAGTGGGCAATTGTAAAGTTTTGCTGCTAAGAAGATATTATGCTTTCGCCCGTCCAAAATAGACCACTGATTTACTTTCATTATTGCCGCTTGAGTTTTCATCTTTTCGACCCTTTCTGTCCAATAATGTCCATTGTTCCTAACACAGTTAAGGGAGCTCCTAACACTTAGGGGCAATGCTGCCCTGCTGAATTCCAGCGTACTTAGTGTTGTGGCCTAATGCCCGCACCAGAAGCCTGTTACTCGGGTTTGTTGATGAGCAGATGAGTGGAACAGTAGTTTTGCCAAAGTGAACACGTTGTCTACGCTTCGTTTGTCTTTACAGAAAAAACGCAATGTCATCCAGCATTGTTGACTTTTACCTCTGTGGAGTAGAAACGGTATCTCACAGTAGGGCTGTTAGGCACGCTTAGACATAGGGTACTTCATGACAGCGCAAAACAAGAGGGGATATGCATCCCTGTTTGACAGATGACTCTAGACGAATTGGACCTGACAGGAGCCATTAAATTATAAGCCTAGTGGTACAATTGAGGTAGCATATATTTATTCAAAAGTGTTGGTCCTAAGTTTGATATGGAGGATGTCGAATAGAAAAGTATGGGAGACGCGATCAAGAGCTTTTGCTAAATCCACTTGGTTCATAGCCACTGATTCCGTGGCATGTGGAGCTACAACAGCTCTCTACAGTTGTACGAGCTGCAAAGTAGTTTGGTTCATGTATCGTTCTGCCCTTGGATTCATTAGGTCTGGTGATTGCCAACAACACTGGATGTGACGTATTGTAGCTGTTTTGTCAGAATTTTCGGTAAAGATTTTGGTAGTCTACATTGCAGAGTGTAATAGGGCGGTAAATTTCAACATTCAGGAGTTTATCTGCCTCTTTGCTTGGGATTAAAACTGCAGTATGGCTCGGCAAAAGAAGGTGGTAGTGCTTCGCTCATACGCTTCCAGAAAGACTTACAAAAACGCTTAGGAGGTCTTTGTATTCTTTATAAAACTTCTGCTGGGAGTCCATCGCCCTGGTGTTTTTGAATTTGGTAAGCCCTTCTATCGCGCATTGTACGTCTTCCAATGATTGGTCTACCAAGGAGATCGCTCTAAGCTGGCTGACCTGGGCATCAACGAGACTAGGTATTTAGCTTTTCTCTATTTATCGATTGCGTTTGCTCCGAAGAGGCTCTGTAGTGATTCAAAAGCATTCATGATGTCAAGTTCGTCAGATGATAATACCCTGCTACAATTCAGAAGTTGTACCCTTTTGACTGTCTATTACAGAGTCGTCCATCATCAAGTGCTCGTCGAGTGGGTGTTCCCGGGAGGAGAAATCGTCTACAACGAGACCGTACTAGGGCCTGTGGAACTGCTTTTGTTCGTGACTTTGAATCGACATCTTCACTTCGTAGTATTTTCCGCGAAACAGACCAGTGTTCCACTCTAGCTCGTGGA
>JAZHYW010011019.1:0-48368 GCA_037355805.1 Ixodes ricinus | reverse complement strand
GGTATCCGATGTTATGGGCGTCGACTCCGGTTGCCCGGATGACGGCCGGGGATGAACACGTGGCTTGGCGTTTGTCGACGGTTGCTGCGTCAGTTCCCATTCATCTGTCGGCGGCCGGCAGCGATGATGACGTGCCCGGCACCAGGACTGCCGGAGCGACTGAGCAGCGTGTCCTGCCGAAAGTGGCGAAAGTTAGTTGCGTGAAGATGACAGGCCGCCGACTGCGCCGAGGTGAGCCGCGGTATCCGATGTTATGGGCGTCGACTCCGGTTGCCCGGATGACGGCCGGGGATGAACACGTGGCTTGGCGTTTGTCGACGGTTGCTGCGTCAGTTCCCATTCATCTGTCGGCGGCCGGCAGCGATGATGACGTGCCCGGCACCAGGACTGCCGGAGCGACTGAGCAGCGTGTCCTGCCGAAAGTGGCGAAAGTTAGTTGCGTGAAGATGACAGGCCGCCGACTGCGCCGAGGTGAGCCGCGGTATCCGATGTTATGGGCGTCGACTCCGGTTGCCCGGATGACGGCCGGGGATGAACACGTGGCTTGGCGTTTGTCGACGGTTGCTGCGTCAGTTCCCATTCATCTGTCGGCGGCCGGCAGCGATGATGACGTGCCCGGCACCAGGACTGCCGGAGCGACTGAGCTGCGTGTCCTGCCGAAAGTGGCGAAAGTTAGTTGCGTGAAGATGACAGGCCGCCGACTGCGCCGAGGTGAGCCGTGGTATCCGATGTTATGGGCGTCGACTCCGGTTGCCCGGATGACGGCCGGGGATGAACACGTGGCTTGGCGTTTGTCGACGGTTGCTGCGTCAGTTCCCATTCATCTGTCGGCGGCCGGCAGCGATGATGACGTGCCCCGCACCAGGACTGCCGGAGCGACTGAGCAGCGTGTCCTGCCGAAAGTGGCGAAAGTTAGTTGCATGAAGATGACAGGCCGCCGACTGCGCCGAGGTGAGCCGCGGTATCCGATGTTATGGGCGTCGACTCCTGTTGCCCGGATGACGGCCGGGGATGAACACGTGGCTTGGCGTTTGTCGACGGTTGCTGCGTCAGTTCCCATTCATCTGTCGGCGGCCGGCAGCGATGATGACGTGCCCGGCACCAGGACTGCCGGAGCGACTGAGCAGCGTGTCCTGCCGAAAGTGGCGAAAGTTAGTTGCGTGAAGATGACAGGCCGCCGACTGCGCCGAGGTGAGCCGCGGTATCCGATGTTATGGGCGTCGACTCCGGTTGCCCGGATGACGGCCGGGGATGAACACGTGGCTTGGCGTTTGTCGACGGTTGCTGCGTCAGTTCCCATTCATCTGTCGGCGGCCGGCAGCGATGATGACGTGCCCGGCACCAGGACTGCCGGAGCGACTGAGCTGCGTGTCCTGCCGAAAGTGGCGAAAGTTAGTTGCGTGAAGATGACAGGCCGCCGACTGCGCCGAGGTGAGCCGCGGTATCCGATGTTATGGGCGTCGACTCCGGTTGCCCGGATGACGGCCGGGGATGAACACGTGGCTTGGCGTTTGTCGACGGTTGCTGCGTCAGTTCCCATTCATCTGTCGGCGGCCGGCAGCGATGATGACGTGCCCGGCACCAGGACTGCCGGAGCGACTGAGCAGCGTGTCCTGCCGAAAGTGGCGAAAGTTAGTTGCGTGAAGATGACAGGCCGCCGACTGCGCCGAGGTGAGCCGCGGTATCCGATGTTATGGGCGTCGACTCCGGTTGCCCGGATGACGGCCGGGGATGAACACGTGGCTTGGCGTTTGTCGACGGTTGCTGCGTCAGTTCCCATTCATCTGTCGGCGGCCGGCAGCGATGATGACGTGCCCGGCACCAGGACTGCCGGAGCGACTGAGCTGCGTGTCCTGCCGAAAGTGGCGAAAGTTAGTTGCATGAAGATGACAGGCCGCCGACTGCGCCGAGGTGAGCCGCGGTATCCGATGTTATGGGCGTCGACTCCGGTTGCCCGGATGACGGCCGGGGATGAACACGTGGCTTGGCGTTTGTCGACGGTTGCTGCGTCAGTTCCCATTCATCTGTCGGCGGCCGGCAGCGATGATGACGTGCCCGGCACCAGGACTGCCGGAGCGACTGAGCAGCGTGTCCTGCCGAAAGTGGCGAAAGTTAGTTGCGTGAAGATGACAGGCCGCCGACTGCGCCGAGGTGAGCCGTGGTATCCGATGTTATGGGCGTCGACTCCGGTTGCCCGGATGACGGCCGGGGATGAACACGTGGCTTGGCGTTTGTCGACGGTTGCTGCGTCAGTTCCCATTCATCTGTCGGCGGCCGGCAGCGATGATGACGTGCCCGGCACCAGGACTGCCGGAGCGACTGAGCAGCGTGTCCTGCCGAAAGTGGCGAAAGTTAGTTGCGTGAAGATGACAGGCCGCCGACTGCGCCGAGGTGAGCCGTGGTATCCGATGTTATGGGCGTCGACTCCGGTTGCCCGGATGACGGCCGGGGATGAACACGTGGCTTGGCGTTTGTCGACGGTTGCTGCGTCAGTTCCCATTCATCTGTCGGCGGCCGGCAGCGATGATGACGTGCCCGGCACCAGGACTGCCGGAGCGACTGAGCTGCGTGTCCTGCCGAAAGTGGCGAAAGTTAGTTGCGTGAAGATGACAGGCCGCCGACTGCGCCGAGGTGAGCCGTGGTATCCGATGTTATGGGCGTCGACTCCGGTTGCCCGGATGACGGCCGGGGATGAACACGTGGCTTGGCGTTTGTCGACGGTTGCTGCGTCAGTTCCCATTCATCTGTCGGCGGCCGGCAGCGATGATGACGTGCCCGGCACCAGGACTGCCGGAGCGACTGAGCAGCGTGTCCTGCCGAAAGTGGCGAAAGTTAGTTGCGTGAAGATGACAGGCCGCCGACTGCGCCGAGGTGAGCCGCGGTATCCGATGTTATGGGCGTCGACTCCGGTTGCCCGGATGACGGCCGGGGATGAACACGTGGCTTGGCGTTTGTCGACGGTTGCTGCGTCAGTTCCCATTCATCTGTCGGCGGCCGGCAGCGATGATGACGTGCCCGGCACCAGGACTGCCGGAGCGACTGAGCTGCGTGTCCTGCCGAAAGTGGCGAAAGTTAGTTGCGTGAAGATGACAGGCCGCCGACTGCGCCGAGGTGAGCCGTGGTATCCGATGTTATGGGCGTCGACTCCGGTTGCCCGGATGACGGCCGGGGATGAACACGTGGCTTGGCGTTTGTCGACGGTTGCTGCGTCAGTTCCCATTCATCTGTCGGCGGCCGGCAGCGATGATGACGTGCCCGGCACCAGGACTGCCGGAGCGACTGAGCAGCGTGTCCTGCCGAAAGTGGCGAAAGTTAGTTGCGTGAAGATGACAGGCCGCCGACTGCGCCGAGGTGAGCCGCGGTATCCGATGTTATGGGCGTCGACTCCGGTTGCCCGGATGACGGCCGGGGATGAACACGTGGCTTGGCGTTTGTCGACGGTTGCTGCGTCAGTTCCCATTCATCTGTCGGCGGCCGGCAGCGATGATGACGTGCCCGGCACCAGGACTGCCGGAGCGACTGAGCTGCGTGTCCTGCCGAAAGTGGCGAAAGTTAGTTGCGTGAAGATGACAGGCCGCCGACTGCGCCGAGGTGAGCCGCGGTATCCGATGTTATGGGCGTCGACTCCGGTTGCCCGGATGACGGCCGGGGATGAACACGTGGCTTGGCGTTTGTCGACGGTTGCTGCGTCAGTTCCCATTCATCTGTCGGCGGCCGGCAGCGATGATGACGTGCCCTGCACCAGGACTGCCGGAGCGACTGAGCAGCGTGTCCTGCCGAAAGTGGCGAAAGTTAGTTGCATGAAGATGACAGGCCGCCGACTGCGCCGAGGTGAGCCGCGGTATCCGATGTTATGGGCGTCGACTCCTGTTGCCCGGATGACGGCCGGGGATGAACACGTGGCTTGGCGTTTGTCGACGGTTGCTGCGTCAGTTCCCATTCATCTGTCGGCGGCCGGCAGCGATGATGACGTGCCCGGCACCAGGACTGCCGGAGCGACTGAGCTGCGTGTCCTGCCGAAAGTGGCGAAAGTTAGTTGCGTGAAGATGACAGGCCGCCGACTGCGCCGAGGTGAGCCGCGGTATCCGATGTTATGGGCGTCGACTCCGGTTGCCCGGATGACGGCCGGGGATGAACACGTGGCTTGGCGTTTGTCGACGGTTGCTGCGTCAGTTCCCATTCATCTGTCGGCGGCCGGCAGCGATGATGACGTGCCCGGCACCAGGACTGCCGGAGCGACTGAGCTGCGTGTCCTGCCGAAAGTGGCGAAAGTTAGTTGCGTGAAGATGACAGGCCGCCGACTGCGCCGAGGTGAGCCGTGGTATCCGATGTTATGGGCGTCGACTCCGGTTGCCCGGATGACGGCCGGGGATGAACACGTGGCTTGGCGTTTGTCGACGGTTGCTGCGTCAGTTCCCATTCATCTGTCGGCGGCCGGCAGCGATGATGACGTGCCCGGCACCAGGACTGCCGGAGCGACTGAGCAGCGTGTCCTGCCGAAAGTGGCGAAAGTTAGTTGCGTGAAGATGACAGGCCGCCGACTGCGCCGAGGTGAGCCGCGGTATCCGATGTTATGGGCGTCGACTCCGGTTGCCCGGATGACGGCCGGGGATGAACACGTGGCTTGGCGTTTGTCGACGGTTGCTGCGTCAGTTCCCATTCATCTGTCGGCGGCCGGCAGCGATGATGACGTGCCCGGCACCAGGACTGCCGGAGCGACTGAGCTGCGTGTCCTGCCGAAAGTGGCGAAAGTTAGTTGCGTGAAGATGACAGGCCGCCGACTGCGCCGAGGTGAGCCGTGGTATCCGATGTTATGGGCGTCGACTCCGGTTGCCCGGATGACGGCCGGGGATGAACACGTGGCTTGGCGTTTGTCGACGGTTGCTGCGTCAGTTCCCATTCATCTGTCGGCGGCCGGCAGCGATGATGACGTGCCCGGCACCAGGACTGCCGGAGCGACTGAGCTGCGTGTCCTGCCGAAAGTGGCGAAAGTTAGTTGCGTGAAGATGACAGGCCGCCGACTGCGCCGAGGTGAGCCGCGGTATCCGATGTTATGGGCGTCGACTCCGGTTGCCCGGATGACGGCCGGGGATGAACACGTGGCTTGGCGTTTGTCGACGGTTGCTGCGTCAGTTCCCATTCATCTGTCGGCGGCCGGCAGCGATGATGACGTGCCCGGCACCAGGACTGCCGGAGCGACTGAGCTGCGTGTCCTGCCGAAAGTGGCGAAAGTTAGTTGCGTGAAGATGACAGGCCGCCGACTGCGCCGAGGTGAGCCGTGGTATCCGATGTTATGGGCGTCGACTCCGGTTGCCCGGATGACGGCCGGGGATGAACACGTGGCTTGGCGTTTGTCGACGGTTGCTGCGTCAGTTCCCATTCATCTGTCGGCGGCCGGCAGCGATGATGACGTGCCCGGCACCAGGACTGCCGGAGCGACTGAGCTGCGTGTCCTGCCGAAAGTGGCGAAAGTTAGTTGCGTGAAGATGACAGGCCGCCGACTGCGCCGAGGTGAGCCGTGGTATCCGATGTTATGGGCGTCGACTCCGGTTGCCCGGATGACGGCCGGGGATGAACACGTGGCTTGGCGTTTGTCGACGGTTGCTGCGTCAGTTCCCATTCATCTGTCGGCGGCCGGCAGCGATGATGACGTGCCCGGCACCAGGACTGCCGGAGCGACTGAGCTGCGTGTCCTGCCGAAAGTGGCGAAAGTTAGTTGCGTGAAGATGACAGGCCGCCGACTGCGCCGAGGTGAGCCGTGGTATCCGATGTTATGGGCGTCGACTCCGGTTGCCCGGATGACGGCCGGGGATGAACACGTGGCTTGGCGTTTGTCGACGGTTGCTGCGTCAGTTCCCATTCATCTGTCGGCGGCCGGCAGCGATGATGACGTGCCCGGCACCAGGACTGCCGGAGCGACTGAGCTGCGTGTCCTGCCGAAAGTGGCGAAAGTTAGTTGCGTGAAGATGACAGGCCGCCGACTGCGCCGAGGTGAGCCGCGGTATCCGATGTTATGGGCGTCGACTCCGGTTGCCCGGATGACGGCCGGGGATGAACACGTGGCTTGGCGTTTGTCGACGGTTGCTGCGTCAGTTCCCATTCATCTGTCGGCGGCCGGCAGCGATGATGACGTGCCCGGCACCAGGACTGCCGGAGCGACTGAGCTGCGTGTCCTGCCGAAAGTGGCGAAAGTTAGTTGCGTGAAGATGACAGGCCGCCGACTGCGCCGAGGTGAGCCGTGGTATCCGATGTTATGGGCGTCGACTCCGGTTGCCCGGATGACGGCCGGGGATGAACACGTGGCTTGGCGTTTGTCGACGGTTGCTGCGTCAGTTCCCATTCATCTGTCGGCGGCCGGCAGCGATGATGACGTGCCCGGCACCAGGACTGCCGGAGCGACTGAGCTGCGTGTCCTGCCGAAAGTGGCGAAAGTTAGTTGCGTGAAGATGACAGGCCGCCGACTGCGCCGAGGTGAGCCGCGGTATCCGATGTTATGGGCGTCGACTCCGGTTGCCCGGATGACGGCCGGGGATGAACACGTGGCTTGGCGTTTGTCGACGGTTGCTGCGTCAGTTCCCATTCATCTGTCGGCGGCCGGCAGCGATGATGACGTGCCCGGCACCAGGACTGCCGGAGCGACTGAGCTGCGTGTCCTGCCGAAAGTGGCGAAAGTTAGTTGCGTGAAGATGACAGGCCGCCGACTGCGCCGAGGTGAGCCGTGGTATCCGATGTTATGGGCGTCGACTCCGGTTGCCCGGATGACGGCCGGGGATGAACACGTGGCTTGGCGTTTGTCGACGGTTGCTGCGTCAGTTCCCATTCATCTGTCGGCGGCCGGCAGCGATGATGACGTGCCCGGCACCAGGACTGCCGGAGCGACTGAGCTGCGTGTCCTGCCGAAAGTGGCGAAAGTTAGTTGCGTGAAGATGACAGGCCGCCGACTGCGCCGAGGTGAGCCGTGGTATCCGATGTTATGGGCGTCGACTCCGGTTGCCCGGATGACGGCCGGGGATGAACACGTGGCTTGGCGTTTGTCGACGGTTGCTGCGTCAGTTCCCATTCATCTGTCGGCGGCCGGCAGCGATGATGACGTGCCCGGCACCAGGACTGCCGGAGCGACTGAGCTGCGTGTCCTGCCGAAAGTGGCGAAAGTTAGTTGCGTGAAGATGACAGGCCGCCGACTGCGCCGAGGTGAGCCGCGGTATCCGATGTTATGGGCGTCGACTCCGGTTGCCCGGATGACGGCCGGGGATGAACACGTGGCTTGGCGTTTGTCGACGGTTGCTGCGTCAGTTCCCATTCATCTGTCGGCGGCCGGCAGCGATGATGACGTGCCCGGCACCAGGACTGCCGGAGCGACTGAGCTGCGTGTCCTGCCGAAAGTGGCGAAAGTTAGTTGCGTGAAGATGACAGGCCGCCGACTGCGCCGAGGTGAGCCGCGGTATCCGATGTTATGGGCGTCGACTCCGGTTGCCCGGATGACGGCCGGGGATGAACACGTGGCTTGGCGTTTGTCGACGGTTGCTGCGTCAGTTCCCATTCATCTGTCGGCGGCCGGCAGCGATGATGACGTGCCCGGCACCAGGACTGCCGGAGCGACTGAGCTGCGTGTCCTGCCGAAAGTGGCGAAAGTTAGTTGCGTGAAGATGACAGGCCGCCGACTGCGCCGAGGTGAGCCGTGGTATCCGATGTTATGGGCGTCGACTCCGGTTGCCCGGATGACGGCCGGGGATGAACACGTGGCTTGGCGTTTGTCGACGGTTGCTGCGTCAGTTCCCATTCATCTGTCGGCGGCCGGCAGCGATGATGACGTGCCCGGCACCAGGACTGCCGGAGCGACTGAGCTGCGTGTCCTGCCGAAAGTGGCGAAAGTTAGTTGCGTGAAGATGACAGGCCGCCGACTGCGCCGAGGTGAGCCGCGGTATCCGATGTTATGGGCGTCGACTCCGGTTGCCCGGATGACGGCCGGGGATGAACACGTGGCTTGGCGTTTGTCGACGGTTGCTGCGTCAGTTCCCATTCATCTGTCGGCGGCCGGCAGCGATGATGACGTGCCCCGCACCAGGACTGCCGGAGCGACTGAGCAGCGTGTCCTGCCGAAAGTGGCGAAAGTTAGTTGCATGAAGATGACAGGCCGCCGACTGCGCCGAGGTGAGCCGCGGTATCCGATGTTATGGGCGTCGACTCCGGTTGCCCGGATGACGGCCGGGGATGAACACGTGGCTTGGCGTTTGTCGACGGTTGCTGCGTCAGTTCCCATTCATCTGTCGGCGGCCGGCAGCGATGATGACGTGCCCGGCACCAGGACTGCCGGAGCGACTGAGCTGCGTGTCCTGCCGAAAGTGGCGAAAGTTAGTTGCGTGAAGATGACAGGCCGCCGACTGCGCCGAGGTGAGCCGTGGTATCCGATGTTATGGGCGTCGACTCCGGTTGCCCGGATGACGGCCGGGGATGAACACGTGGCTTGGCGTTTGTCGACGGTTGCTGCGTCAGTTCCCATTCATCTGTCGGCGGCCGGCAGCGATGATGACGTGCCCGGCACCAGGACTGCCGGAGCGACTGAGCTGCGTGTCCTGCCGAAAGTGGCGAAAGTTAGTTGCGTGAAGATGACAGGCCGCCGACTGCGCCGAGGTGAGCCGTGGTATCCGATGTTATGGGCGTCGACTCCGGTTGCCCGGATGACGGCCGGGGATGAACACGTGGCTTGGCGTTTGTCGACGGTTGCTGCGTCAGTTCCCATTCATCTGTCGGCGGCCGGCAGCGATGATGACGTGCCCGGCACCAGGACTGCCGGAGCGACTGAGCAGCGTGTCCTGCCGAAAGTGGCGAAAGTTAGTTGCGTGAAGATGACAGGCCGCCGACTGCGCCGAGGTGAGCCGTGGTATCCGATGTTATGGGCGTCGACTCCGGTTGCCCGGATGACGGCCGGGGATGAACACGTGGCTTGGCGTTTGTCGACGGTTGCTGCGTCAGTTCCCATTCATCTGTCGGCGGCCGGCAGCGATGATGACGTGCCCCGCACCAGGACTGCCGGAGCGACTGAGCAGCGTGTCCTGCCGAAAGTGGCGAAAGTTAGTTGCGTGAAGATGACAGGCCGCCGACTGCGCCGAGGTGAGCCGCGGTATCCGATGTTATGGGCGTCGACTCCGGTTGCCCGGATGACGGCCGGGGATGAACACGTGGCTTGGCGTTTGTCGACGGTTGCTGCGTCAGTTCCCATTCATCTGTCGGCGGCCGGCAGCGATGATGACGTGCCCGGCACCAGGACTGCCGGAGCGACTGAGCTGCGTGTCCTGCCGAAAGTGGCGAAAGTTAGTTGCGTGAAGATGACAGGCCGCCGACTGCGCCGAGGTGAGCCGCGGTATCCGATGTTATGGGCGTCGACTCCGGTTGCCCGGATGACGGCCGGGGATGAACACGTGGCTTGGCGTTTGTCGACGGTTGCTGCGTCAGTTCCCATTCATCTGTCGGCGGCCGGCAGCGATGATGACGTGCCCCGCACCAGGACTGCCGGAGCGACTGAGCTGCGTGTCCTGCCGAAAGTGGCGAAAGTTAGTTGCGTGAAGATGACAGGCCGCCGACTGCGCCGAGGTGAGCCGCGGTATCCGATGTTATGGGCGTCGACTCCGGTTGCCCGGATGACGGCCGGGGATGAACACGTGGCTTGGCGTTTGTCGACGGTTGCTGCGTCAGTTCCCATTCATCTGTCGGCGGCCGGCAGCGATGATGACGTGCCCTGCACCAGGACTGCCGGAGCGACTGAGCTGCGTGTCCTGCCGAAAGTGGCGAAAGTTAGTTGCGTGAAGATGACAGGCCGCCGACTGCGCCGAGGTGAGCCGTGGTATCCGATGTTATGGGCGTCGACTCCGGTTGCCCGGATGACGGCCGGGGATGAACACGTGGCTTGGCGTTTGTCGACGGTTGCTGCGTCAGTTCCCATTCATCTGTCGGCGGCCGGCAGCGATGATGACGTGCCCGGCACCAGGACTGCCGGAGCGACTGAGCTGCGTGTCCTGCCGAAAGTGGCGAAAGTTAGTTGCGTGAAGATGACAGGCCGCCGACTGCGCCGAGGTGAGCCGCGGTATCCGATGTTATGGGCGTCGACTCCGGTTGCCCGGATGACGGCCGGGGATGAACACGTGGCTTGGCGTTTGTCGACGGTTGCTGCGTCAGTTCCCATTCATCTGTCGGCGGCCGGCAGCGATGATGACGTGCCCGGCACCAGGACTGCCGGAGCGACTGAGCTGCGTGTCCTGCCGAAAGTGGCGAAAGTTAGTTGCGTGAAGATGACAGGCCGCCGACTGCGCCGAGGTGAGCCGCGGTATCCGATGTTATGGGCGTCGACTCCGGTTGCCCGGATGACGGCCGGGGATGAACACGTGGCTTGGCGTTTGTCGACGGTTGCTGCGTCAGTTCCCATTCATCTGTCGGCGGCCGGCAGCGATGATGACGTGCCCTGCACCAGGACTGCCGGAGCGACTGAGCAGCGTGTCCTGCCGAAAGTGGCGAAAGTTAGTTGCATGAAGATGACAGGCCGCCGACTGCGCCGAGGTGAGCCGCGGTATCCGATGTTATGGGCGTCGACTCCGGTTGCCCGGATGACGGCCGGGGATGAACACGTGGCTTGGCGTTTGTCGACGGTTGCTGCGTCAGTTCCCATTCATCTGTCGGCGGCCGGCAGCGATGATGACGTGCCCGGCACCAGGACTGCCGGAGCGACTGAGCAGCGTGTCCTGCCGAAAGTGGCGAAAGTTAGTTGCGTGAAGATGACAGGCCGCCGACTGCGCCGAGGTGAGCCGCGGTATCCGATGTTATGGGCGTCGACTCCGGTTGCCCGGATGACGGCCGGGGATGAACACGTGGCTTGGCGTTTGTCGACGGTTGCTGCGTCAGTTCCCATTCATCTGTCGGCGGCCGGCAGCGATGATGACGTGCCCGGCACCAGGACTGCCGGAGCGACTGAGCTGCGTGTCCTGCCGAAAGTGGCGAAAGTTAGTTGCGTGAAGATGACAGGCCGCCGACTGCGCCGAGGTGAGCCGTGGTATCCGATGTTATGGGCGTCGACTCCGGTTGCCCGGATGACGGCCGGGGATGAACACGTGGCTTGGCGTTTGTCGACGGTTGCTGCGTCAGTTCCCATTCATCTGTCGGCGGCCGGCAGCGATGATGACGTGCCCGGCACCAGGACTGCCGGAGCGACTGAGCTGCGTGTCCTGCCGAAAGTGGCGAAAGTTAGTTGCGTGAAGATGACAGGCCGCCGACTGCGCCGAGGTGAGCCGCGGTATCCGATGTTATGGGCGTCGACTCCGGTTGCCCGGATGACGGCCGGGGATGAACACGTGGCTTGGCGTTTGTCGACGGTTGCTGCGTCAGTTCCCATTCATCTGTCGGCGGCCGGCAGCGATGATGACGTGCCCGGCACCAGGACTGCCGGAGCGACTGAGCAGCGTGTCCTGCCGAAAGTGGCGAAAGTTAGTTGCGTGAAGATGACAGGCCGCCGACTGCGCCGAGGTGAGCCGCGGTATCCGATGTTATGGGCGTCGACTCCGGTTGCCCGGATGACGGCCGGGGATGAACACGTGGCTTGGCGTTTGTCGACGGTTGCTGCGTCAGTTCCCATTCATCTGTCGGCGGCCGGCAGCGATGATGACGTGCCCGGCACCAGGACTGCCGGAGCGACTGAGCTGCGTGTCCTGCCGAAAGTGGCGAAAGTTAGTTGCGTGAAGATGACAGGCCGCCGACTGCGCCGAGGTGAGCCGTGGTATCCGATGTTATGGGCGTCGACTCCGGTTGCCCGGATGACGGCCGGGGATGAACACGTGGCTTGGCGTTTGTCGACGGTTGCTGCGTCAGTTCCCATTCATCTGTCGGCGGCCGGCAGCGATGATGACGTGCCCCGCACCAGGACTGCCGGAGCGACTGAGCAGCGTGTCCTGCCGAAAGTGGCGAAAGTTAGTTGCATGAAGATGACAGGCCGCCGACTGCGCCGAGGTGAGCCGTGGTATCCGATGTTATGGGCGTCGACTCCTGTTGCCCGGATGACGGCCGGGGATGAACACGTGGCTTGGCGTTTGTCGACGGTTGCTGCGTCAGTTCCCATTCATCTGTCGGCGGCCGGCAGCGATGATGACGTGCCCGGCACCAGGACTGCCGGAGCGACTGAGCTGCGTGTCCTGCCGAAAGTGGCGAAAGTTAGTTGCGTGAAGATGACAGGCCGCCGACTGCGCCGAGGTGAGCCGCGGTATCCGATGTTATGGGCGTCGACTCCGGTTGCCCGGATGACGGCCGGGGATGAACACGTGGCTTGGCGTTTGTCGACGGTTGCTGCGTCAGTTCCCATTCATCTGTCGGCGGCCGGCAGCGATGATGACGTGCCCGGCACCAGGACTGCCGGAGCGACTGAGCTGCGTGTCCTGCCGAAAGTGGCGAAAGTTAGTTGCGTGAAGATGACAGGCCGCCGACTGCGCCGAGGTGAGCCGTGGTATCCGATGTTATGGGCGTCGACTCCGGTTGCCCGGATGACGGCCGGGGATGAACACGTGGCTTGGCGTTTGTCGACGGTTGCTGCGTCAGTTCCCATTCATCTGTCGGCGGCCGGCAGCGATGATGACGTGCCCGGCACCAGGACTGCCGGAGCGACTGAGCTGCGTGTCCTGCCGAAAGTGGCGAAAGTTAGTTGCGTGAAGATGACAGGCCGCCGACTGCGCCGAGGTGAGCCGCGGTATCCGATGTTATGGGCGTCGACTCCGGTTGCCCGGATGACGGCCGGGGATGAACACGTGGCTTGGCGTTTGTCGACGGTTGCTGCGTCAGTTCCCATTCATCTGTCGGCGGCCGGCAGCGATGATGACGTGCCCGGCACCAGGACTGCCGGAGCGACTGAGCTGCGTGTCCTGCCGAAAGTGGCGAAAGTTAGTTGCGTGAAGATGACAGGCCGCCGACTGCGCCGAGGTGAGCCGCGGTATCCGATGTTATGGGCGTCGACTCCGGTTGCCCGGATGACGGCCGGGGATGAACACGTGGCTTGGCGTTTGTCGACGGTTGCTGCGTCAGTTCCCATTCATCTGTCGGCGGCCGGCAGCGATGATGACGTGCCCGGCACCAGGACTGCCGGAGCGACTGAGCTGCGTGTCCTGCCGAAAGTGGCGAAAGTTAGTTGCGTGAAGATGACAGGCCGCCGACTGCGCCGAGGTGAGCCGTGGTATCCGATGTTATGGGCGTCGACTCCGGTTGCCCGGATGACGGCCGGGGATGAACACGTGGCTTGGCGTTTGTCGACGGTTGCTGCGTCAGTTCCCATTCATCTGTCGGCGGCCGGCAGCGATGATGACGTGCCCGGCACCAGGACTGCCGGAGCGACTGAGCTAGCGTGTCCTGCCGAAAGTGGCGAAAGTTAGTTGCGTGAAGATGACAGGCCGCCGACTGCGCCGAGGTGAGCCGTGGTATCCGATGTTATGGGCGTCGACTCCGGTTGCCCGGATGACGGCCGGGGATGAACACGTGGCTTGGCGTTTGTCGACGGTTGCTGCGTCAGTTCCCATTCATCTGTCGGCGGCCGGCAGCGATGATGACGTGCCCGGCACCAGGACTGCCGGAGCGACTGAGCTGCGTGTCCTGCCGAAAGTGGCGAAAGTTAGTTGCGTGAAGATGACAGGCCGCCGACTGCGCCGAGGTGAGCCGTGGTATCCGATGTTATGGGCGTCGACTCCGGTTGCCCGGATGACGGCCGGGGATGAACACGTGGCTTGGCGTTTGTCGACGGTTGCTGCGTCAGTTCCCATTCATCTGTCGGCGGCCGGCAGCGATGATGACGTGCCCGGCACCAGGACTGCCGGAGCGACTGAGCTGCGTGTCCTGCCGAAAGTGGCGAAAGTTAGTTGCGTGAAGATGACAGGCCGCCGACTGCGCCGAGGTGAGCCGCGGTATCCGATGTTATGGGCGTCGACTCCGGTTGCCCGGATGACGGCCGGGGATGAACACGTGGCTTGGCGTTTGTCGACGGTTGCTGCGTCAGTTCCCATTCATCTGTCGGCGGCCGGCAGCGATGATGACGTGCCCGGCACCAGGACTGCCGGAGCGACTGAGCTGCGTGTCCTGCCGAAAGTGGCGAAAGTTAGTTGCGTGAAGATGACAGGCCGCCGACTGCGCCGAGGTGAGCCGCGGTATCCGATGTTATGGGCGTCGACTCCGGTTGCCCGGATGACGGCCGGGGATGAACACGTGGCTTGGCGTTTGTCGACGGTTGCTGCGTCAGTTCCCATTCATCTGTCGGCGGCCGGCAGCGATGATGACGTGCCCCGCACCAGGACTGCCGGAGCGACTGAGCTGCGTGTCCTGCCGAAAGTGGCGAAAGTTAGTTGCGTGAAGATGACAGGCCGCCGACTGCGCCGAGGTGAGCCGCGGTATCCGATGTTATGGGCGTCGACTCCGGTTGCCCGGATGACGGCCGGGGATGAACACGTGGCTTGGCGTTTGTCGACGGTTGCTGCGTCAGTTCCCATTCATCTGTCGGCGGCCGGCAGCGATGATGACGTGCCCGGCACCAGGACTGCCGGAGCGACTGAGCTGCGTGTCCTGCCGAAAGTGGCGAAAGTTAGTTGCGTGAAGATGACAGGCCGCCGACTGCGCCGAGGTGAGCCGTGGTATCCGATGTTATGGGCGTCGACTCCGGTTGCCCGGATGACGGCCGGGGATGAACACGTGGCTTGGCGTTTGTCGACGGTTGCTGCGTCAGTTCCCATTCATCTGTCGGCGGCCGGCAGCGATGATGACGTGCCCGGCACCAGGACTGCCGGAGCGACTGAGCTGCGTGTCCTGCCGAAAGTGGCGAAAGTTAGTTGCGTGAAGATGACAGGCCGCCGACTGCGCCGAGGTGAGCCGTGGTATCCGATGTTATGGGCGTCGACTCCGGTTGCCCGGATGACGGCCGGGGATGAACACGTGGCTTGGCGTTTGTCGACGGTTGCTGCGTCAGTTCCCATTCATCTGTCGGCGGCCGGCAGCGATGATGACGTGCCCGGCACCAGGACTGCCGGAGCGACTGAGCTGCGTGTCCTGCCGAAAGTGGCGAAAGTTAGTTGCGTGAAGATGACAGGCCGCCGACTGCGCCGAGGTGAGCCGCGGTATCCGATGTTATGGGCGTCGACTCCGGCTGCCCGGATGACGGCCGGGGATGAACACGTGGCTTGGCGTTTGTCGACGGTTGCTGCGTCAGTTCCCATTCATCTGTCGGCGGCCGGCAGCGATGATGACGTGCCCCGCACCAGGACTGCCGGAGCGACTGAGCTGCGTGTCCTGCCGAAAGTGGCGAAAGTTAGTTGCGTGAAGATGACAGGCCGCCGACTGCGCCGAGGTGAGCCGCGGTATCCGATGTTATGGGCGTCGACTCCGGTTGCCCGGATGACGGCCGGGGATGAACACGTGGCTTGGCGTTTGTCGACGGTTGCTGCGTCAGTTCCCATTCATCTGTCGGCGGCCGGCAGCGATGATGACGTGCCCCGCACCAGGACTGCCGGAGCGACTGAGCAGCGTGTCCTGCCGAAAGTGGCGAAAGTTAGTTGCATGAAGATGACAGGCCGCCGACTGCGCCGAGGTGAGCCGCGGTATCCGATGTTATGGGCGTCGACTCCGGTTGCCCGGATGACGGCCGGGGATGAACACGTGGCTTGGCGTTTGTCGACGGTTGCTGCGTCAGTTCCCATTCATCTGTCGGCGGCCGGCAGCGATGATGACGTGCCCGGCACCAGGACTGCCGGAGCGACTGAGCTGCGTGTCCTGCCGAAAGTGGCGAAAGTTAGTTGCGTGAAGATGACAGGCCGCCGACTGCGCCGAGGTGAGCCGCGGTATCCGATGTTATGGGCGTCGACTCCGGTTGCCCGGATGACGGCCGGGGATGAACACGTGGCTTGGCGTTTGTCGACGGTTGCTGCGTCAGTTCCCATTCATCTGTCGGCGGCCGGCAGCGATGATGACGTGCCCGGCACCAGGACTGCCGGAGCGACTGAGCTGCGTGTCCTGCCGAAAGTGGCGAAAGTTAGTTGCGTGAAGATGACAGGCCGCCGACTGCGCCGAGGTGAGCCGCGGTATCCGATGTTATGGGCGTCGACTCCGGTTGCCCGGATGACGGCCGGGGATGAACACGTGGCTTGGCGTTTGTCGACGGTTGCTGCGTCAGTTCCCATTCATCTGTCGGCGGCCGGCAGCGATGATGACGTGCCCGGCACCAGGACTGCCGGAGCGACTGAGCTGCGTGTCCTGCCGAAAGTGGCGAAAGTTAGTTGCGTGAAGATGACAGGCCGCCGACTGCGCCGAGGTGAGCCGCGGTATCCGATGTTATGGGCGTCGACTCCGGTTGCCCGGATGACGGCCGGGGATGAACACGTGGCTTGGCGTTTGTCGACGGTTGCTGCGTCAGTTCCCATTCATCTGTCGGCGGCCGGCAGCGATGATGACGTGCCCGGCACCAGGACTGCCGGAGCGACTGAGCTGCGTGTCCTGCCGAAAGTGGCGAAAGTTAGTTGCGTGAAGATGACAGGCCGCCGACTGCGCCGAGGTGAGCCGTGGTATCCGATGTTATGGGCGTCGACTCCGGTTGCCCGGATGACGGCCGGGGATGAACACGTGGCTTGGCGTTTGTCGACGGTTGCTGCGTCAGTTCCCATTCATCTGTCGGCGGCCGGCAGCGATGATGACGTGCCCGGCACCAGGACTGCCGGAGCGACTGAGCAGCGTGTCCTGCCGAAAGTGGCGAAAGTTAGTTGCGTGAAGATGACAGGCCGCCGACTGCGCCGAGGTGAGCCGCGGTATCCGATGTTATGGGCGTCGACTCCGGTTGCCCGGATGACGGCCGGGGATGAACACGTGGCTTGGCGTTTGTCGACGGTTGCTGCGTCAGTTCCCATTCATCTGTCGGCGGCCGGCAGCGATGATGACGTGCCCGCACCAGGACTGCCGGAGCGACTGAGCAGCGTGTCCTGCCGAAAGTGGCGAAAGTTAGTTGCATGAAGATGACAGGCCGCCGACTGCGCCGAGGTGAGCCGCGGTATCCGATGTTATGGGCGTCGACTCCGGTTGCCCGGATGACGGCCGGGGATGAACACGTGGCTTGGCGTTTGTCGACGGTTGCTGCGTCAGTTCCCATTCATCTGTCGGCGGCCGGCAGCGATGATGACGTGCCCGGCACCAGGACTGCCGGAGCGACTGAGCAGCGTGTCCTGCCGAAAGTGGCGAAAGTTAGTTGCGTGAAGATGACAGGCCGCCGACTGCGCCGAGGTGAGCCGCGGTATCCGATGTTATGGGCGTCGACTCCGGTTGCCCGGATGACGGCCGGGGATGAACACGTGGCTTGGCGTTTGTCGACGGTTGCTGCGTCAGTTCCCATTCATCTGTCGGCGGCCGGCAGCGATGATGACGTGCCCGGCACCAGGACTGCCGGAGCGACTGAGCTGCGTGTCCTGCCGAAAGTGGCGAAAGTTAGTTGCGTGAAGATGACAGGCCGCCGACTGCGCCGAGGTGAGCCGCGGTATCCGATGTTATGGGCGTCGACTCCGGTTGCCCGGATGACGGCCGGGGATGAACACGTGGCTTGGCGTTTGTCGACGGTTGCTGCGTCAGTTCCCATTCATCTGTCGGCGGCCGGCAGCGATGATGACGTGCCCGGCACCAGGACTGCCGGAGCGACTGAGCTGCGTGTCCTGCCGAAAGTGGCGAAAGTTAGTTGCGTGAAGATGACAGGCCGCCGACTGCGCCGAGGTGAGCCGCGGTATCCGATGTTATGGGCGTCGACTCCGGTTGCCCGGATGACGGCCGGGGATGAACACGTGGCTTGGCGTTTGTCGACGGTTGCTGCGTCAGTTCCCATTCATCTGTCGGCGGCCGGCAGCGATGATGACGTGCCCGGCACCAGGACTGCCGGAGCGACTGAGCTGCGTGTCCTGCCGAAAGTGGCGAAAGTTAGTTGCGTGAAGATGACAGGCCGCCGACTGCGCCGAGGTGAGCCGCGGTATCCGATGTTATGGGCGTCGACTCCGGTTGCCCGGATGACGGCCGGGGATGAACACGTGGCTTGGCGTTTGTCGACGGTTGCTGCGTCAGTTCCCATTCATCTGTCGGCGGCCGGCAGCGATGATGACGTGCCCGGCACCAGGACTGCCGGAGCGACTGAGCAGCGTGTCCTGCCGAAAGTGGCGAAAGTTAGTTGCATGAAGATGACAGGCCGCCGACTGCGCCGAGGTGAGCCGCGGTATCCGATGTTATGGGCGTCGACTCCGGTTGCCCGGATGACGGCCGGGGATGAACACGTGGCTTGGCGTTTGTCGACGGTTGCTGCGTCAGTTCCCATTCATCTGTCGGCGGCCGGCAGCGATGATGACGTGCCCGGCACCAGGACTGCCGGAGCGACTGAGCTGCGTGTCCTGCCGAAAGTGGCGAAAGTTAGTTGCGTGAAGATGACAGGCCGCCGACTGCGCCGAGGTGAGCCGCGGTATCCGATGTTATGGGCGTCGACTCCGGTTGCCCGGATGACGGCCGGGGATGAACACGTGGCTTGGCGTTTGTCGACGGTTGCTGCGTCAGTTCCCATTCATCTGTCGGCGGCCGGCAGCGATGATGACGTGCCCGGCACCAGGACTGCCGGAGCGACTGAGCTGCGTGTCCTGCCGAAAGTGGCGAAAGTTAGTTGCGTGAAGATGACAGGCCGCCGACTGCGCCGAGGTGAGCCGTGGTATCCGATGTTATGGGCGTCGACTCCGGTTGCCCGGATGACGGCCGGGGATGAACACGTGGCTTGGCGTTTGTCGACGGTTGCTGCGTCAGTTCCCATTCATCTGTCGGCGGCCGGCAGCGATGATGACGTGCCCCGCACCAGGACTGCCGGAGCGACTGAGCAGCGTGTCCTGCCGAAAGTGGCGAAAGTTAGTTGCGTGAAGATGACAGGCCGCCGACTGCGCCGAGGTGAGCCGCGGTATCCGATGTTATGGGCGTCGACTCCGGTTGCCCGGATGACGGCCGGGGATGAACACGTGGCTTGGCGTTTGTCGACGGTTGCTGCGTCAGTTCCCATTCATCTGTCGGCGGCCGGCAGCGATGATGACGTGCCCGGCACCAGGACTGCCGGAGCGACTGAGCTGCGTGTCCTGCCGAAAGTGGCGAAAGTTAGTTGCGTGAAGATGACAGGCCGCCGACTGCGCCGAGGTGAGCCGTGGTATCCGATGTTATGGGCGTCGACTCCGGTTGCCCGGATGACGGCCGGGGATGAACACGTGGCTTGGCGTTTGTCGACGGTTGCTGCGTCAGTTCCCATTCATCTGTCGGCGGCCGGCAGCGATGATGACGTGCCCGGCACCAGGACTGCCGGAGCGACTGAGCTGCGTGTCCTGCCGAAAGTGGCGAAAGTTAGTTGCGTGAAGATGACAGGCCGCCGACTGCGCCGAGGTGAGCCGCGGTATCCGATGTTATGGGCGTCGACTCCGGTTGCCCGGATGACGGCCGGGGATGAACACGTGGCTTGGCGTTTGTCGACGGTTGCTGCGTCAGTTCCCATTCATCTGTCGGCGGCCGGCAGCGATGATGACGTGCCCGGCACCAGGACTGCCGGAGCGACTGAGCTGCGTGTCCTGCCGAAAGTGGCGAAAGTTAGTTGCGTGAAGATGACAGGCCGCCGACTGCGCCGAGGTGAGCCGCGGTATCCGATGTTATGGGCGTCGACTCCGGTTGCCCGGATGACGGCCGGGGATGAACACGTGGCTTGGCGTTTGTCGACGGTTGCTGCGTCAGTTCCCATTCATCTGTCGGCGGCCGGCAGCGATGATGACGTGCCCGGCACCAGGACTGCCGGAGCGACTGAGCTGCGTGTCCTGCCGAAAGTGGCGAAAGTTAGTTGCGTGAAGATGACAGGCCGCCGACTGCGCCGAGGTGAGCCGCGGTATCCGATGTTATGGGCGTCGACTCCGGTTGCCCGGATGACGGCCGGGGATGAACACGTGGCTTGGCGTTTGTCGACGGTTGCTGCGTCAGTTCCCATTCATCTGTCGGCGGCCGGCAGCGATGATGACGTGCCCGGCACCAGGACTGCCGGAGCGACTGAGCTAGCGTGTCCTGCCGAAAGTGGCGAAAGTTAGTTGCGTGAAGATGACAGGCCGCCGACTGCGCCGAGGTGAGCCGTGGTATCCGATGTTATGGGCGTCGACTCCGGTTGCCCGGATGACGGCCGGGGATGAACACGTGGCTTGGCGTTTGTCGACGGTTGCTGCGTCAGTTCCCATTCATCTGTCGGCGGCCGGCAGCGATGATGACGTGCCCGGCACCAGGACTGCCGGAGCGACTGAGCTGCGTGTCCTGCCGAAAGTGGCGAAAGTTAGTTGCGTGAAGATGACAGGCCGCCGACTGCGCCGAGGTGAGCCGTGGTATCCGATGTTATGGGCGTCGACTCCGGTTGCCCGGATGACGGCCGGGGATGAACACGTGGCTTGGCGTTTGTCGACGGTTGCTGCGTCAGTTCCCATTCATCTGTCGGCGGCCGGCAGCGATGATGACGTGCCCGGCACCAGGACTGCCGGAGCGACTGAGCTGCGTGTCCTGCCGAAAGTGGCGAAAGTTAGTTGCGTGAAGATGACAGGCCGCCGACTGCGCCGAGGTGAGCCGCGGTATCCGATGTTATGGGCGTCGACTCCGGTTGCCCGGATGACGGCCGGGGATGAACACGTGGCTTGGCGTTTGTCGACGGTTGCTGCGTCAGTTCCCATTCATCTGTCGGCGGCCGGCAGCGATGATGACGTGCCCGGCACCAGGACTGCCGGAGCGACTGAGCTGCGTGTCCTGCCGAAAGTGGCGAAAGTTAGTTGCGTGAAGATGACAGGCCGCCGACTGCGCCGAGGTGAGCCGTGGTATCCGATGTTATGGGCGTCGACTCCGGTTGCCCGGATGACGGCCGGGGATGAACACGTGGCTTGGCGTTTGTCGACGGTTGCTGCGTCAGTTCCCATTCATCTGTCGGCGGCCGGCAGCGATGATGACGTGCCCCGCACCAGGACTGCCGGAGCGACTGAGCAGCGTGTCCTGCCGAAAGTGGCGAAAGTTAGTTGCGTGAAGATGACAGGCCGCCGACTGCGCCGAGGTGAGCCGCGGTATCCGATGTTATGGGCGTCGACTCCGGTTGCCCGGATGACGGCCGGGGATGAACACGTGGCTTGGCGTTTGTCGACGGTTGCTGCGTCAGTTCCCATTCATCTGTCGGCGGCCGGCAGCGATGATGACGTGCCCGGCACCAGGACTGCCGGAGCGACTGAGCTGCGTGTCCTGCCGAAAGTGGCGAAAGTTAGTTGCGTGAAGATGACAGGCCGCCGACTGCGCCGAGGTGAGCCGCGGTATCCGATGTTATGGGCGTCGACTCCGGTTGCCCGGATGACGGCCGGGGATGAACACGTGGCTTGGCGTTTGTCGACGGTTGCTGCGTCAGTTCCCATTCATCTGTCGGCGGCCGGCAGCGATGATGACGTGCCCGGCACCAGGACTGCCGGAGCGACTGAGCTGCGTGTCCTGCCGAAAGTGGCGAAAGTTAGTTGCGTGAAGATGACAGGCCGCCGACTGCGCCGAGGTGAGCCGTGGTATCCGATGTTATGGGCGTCGACTCCGGTTGCCCGGATGGCGGCCGGGGATGAACACGTGGCTTGGCGTTTGTCGACGGTTGCTGCGTCAGTTCCCATTCATCTGTCGGCGGCCGGCAGCGATGATGACGTGCCCGGCACCAGGACTGCCGGAGCGACTGAGCTGCGTGTCCTGCCGAAAGTGGCGAAAGTTAGTTGCGTGAAGATGACAGGCCGCCGACTGCGCCGAGGTGAGCCGTGGTATCCGATGTTATGGGCGTCGACTCCGGTTGCCCGGATGACGGCCGGGGATGAACACGTGGCTTGGCGTTTGTCGACGGTTGCTGCGTCAGTTCCCATTCATCTGTCGGCGGCCGGCAGCGATGATGACGTGCCCGGCACCAGGACTGCCGGAGCGACTGAGCTGCGTGTCCTGCCGAAAGTGGCGAAAGTTAGTTGCATGAAGATGACAGGCCGCCGACTGCGCCGAGGTGAGCCGCGGTATCCGATGTTATGGGCGTCGACTCCGGTTGCCCGGATGACGGCCGGGGATGAACACGTGGCTTGGCGTTTGTCGACGGTTGCTGCGTCAGTTCCCATTCATCTGTCGGCGGCCGGCAGCGATGATGACGTGCCCCGCACCAGGACTGCCGGAGCGACTGAGCTGCGTGTCCTGCCGAAAGTGGCGAAAGTTAGTTGCGTGAAGATGACAGGCCGCCGACTGCGCCGAGGTGAGCCGTGGTATCCGATGTTATGGGCGTCGACTCCGGTTGCCCGGATGACGGCCGGGGATGAACACGTGGCTTGGCGTTTGTCGACGGTTGCTGCGTCAGTTCCCATTCATCTGTCGGCGGCCGGCAGCGATGATGACGTGCCCTGCACCAGGACTGCCGGAGCGACTGAGCAGCGTGTCCTGCCGAAAGTGGCGAAAGTTAGTTGCATGAAGATGACAGGCCGCCGACTGCGCCGAGGTGAGCCGCGGTATCCGATGTTATGGGCGTCGACTCCGGTTGCCCGGATGACGGCCGGGGATGAACACGTGGCTTGGCGTTTGTCGACGGTTGCTGCGTCAGTTCCCATTCATCTGTCGGCGGCCGGCAGCGATGATGACGTGCCCGGCACCAGGACTGCCGGAGCGACTGAGCAGCGTGTCCTGCCGAAAGTGGCGAAAGTTAGTTGCGTGAAGATGACAGGCCGCCGACTGCGCCGAGGTGAGCCGCGGTATCCGATGTTATGGGCGTCGACTCCGGTTGCCCGGATGACGGCCGGGGATGAACACGTGGCTTGGCGTTTGTCGACGGTTGCTGCGTCAGTTCCCATTCATCTGTCGGCGGCCGGCAGCGATGATGACGTGCCCGGCACCAGGACTGCCGGAGCGACTGAGCTGCGTGTCCTGCCGAAAGTGGCGAAAGTTAGTTGCGTGAAGATGACAGGCCGCCGACTGCGCCGAGGTGAGCCGCGGTATCCGATGTTATGGGCGTCGACTCCGGTTGCCCGGATGACGGCCGGGGATGAACACGTGGCTTGGCGTTTGTCGACGGTTGCTGCGTCAGTTCCCATTCATCTGTCGGCGGCCGGCAGCGATGATGACGTGCCCGGCACCAGGACTGCCGGAGCGACTGAGCTGCGTGTCCTGCCGAAAGTGGCGAAAGTTAGTTGCGTGAAGATGACAGGCCGCCGACTGCGCCGAGGTGAGCCGTGGTATCCGATGTTATGGGCGTCGACTCCGGTTGCCCGGATGACGGCCGGGGATGAACACGTGGCTTGGCGTTTGTCGACGGTTGCTGCGTCAGTTCCCATTCATCTGTCGGCGGCCGGCAGCGATGATGACGTGCCCGGCACCAGGACTGCCGGAGCGACTGAGCTGCGTGTCCTGCCGAAAGTGGCGAAAGTTAGTTGCGTGAAGATGACAGGCCGCCGACTGCGCCGAGGTGAGCCGCGGTATCCGATGTTATGGGCGTCGACTCCGGTTGCCCGGATGACGGCCGGGGATGAACACGTGGCTTGGCGTTTGTCGACGGTTGCTGCGTCAGTTCCCATTCATCTGTCGGCGGCCGGCAGCGATGATGACGTGCCCGGCACCAGGACTGCCGGAGCGACTGAGCTGCGTGTCCTGCCGAAAGTGGCGAAAGTTAGTTGCGTGAAGATGACAGGCCGCCGACTGCGCCGAGGTGAGCCGCGGTATCCGATGTTATGGGCGTCGACTCCGGTTGCCCGGATGACGGCCGGGGATGAACACGTGGCTTGGCGTTTGTCGACGGTTGCTGCGTCAGTTCCCATTCATCTGTCGGCGGCCGGCAGCGATGATGACGTGCCCCGCACCAGGACTGCCGGAGCGACTGAGCAGCGTGTCCTGCCGAAAGTGGCGAAAGTTAGTTGCATGAAGATGACAGGCCGCCGACTGCGCCGAGGTGAGCCGCGGTATCCGATGTTATGGGCGTCGACTCCGGTTGCCCGGATGGCGGCCGGGGATGAACACGTGGCTTGGCGTTTGTCGACGGTTGCTGCGTCAGTTCCCATTCATCTGTCGGCGGCCGGCAGCGATGATGACGTGCCCGGCACCAGGACTGCCGGAGCGACTGAGCTGCGTGTCCTGCCGAAAGTGGCGAAAGTTAGTTGCGTGAAGATGACAGGCCGCCGACTGCGCCGAGGTGAGCCGCGGTATCCGATGTTATGGGCGTCGACTCCGGCTGCCCGGATGACGGCCGGGGATGAACACGTGGCTTGGCGTTTGTCGACGGTTGCTGCGTCAGTTCCCATTCATCTGTCGGCGGCCGGCAGCGATGATGACGTGCCCGGCACCAGGACTGCCGGAGCGACTGAGCTGCGTGTCCTGCCGAAAGTGGCGAAAGTTAGTTGCGTGAAGATGACAGGCCGCCGACTGCGCCGAGGTGAGCCGTGGTATCCGATGTTATGGGCGTCGACTCCGGTTGCCCGGATGATGGCCGGGGATGAACACGTGGCTTGGCGTTTGTCGACGGTTGCTGCGTCAGTTCCCATTCATCTGTCGGCGGCCGGCAGCGATGATGACGTGCCCGGCACCAGGACTGCCGGAGCGACTGAGCTGCGTGTCCTGCCGAAAGTGGCGAAAGTTAGTTGCGTGAAGATGACAGGCCGCCGACTGCGCCGAGGTGAGCCGCGGTATCCGATGTTATGGGCGTCGACTCCGGCTGCCCGGATGACGGCCGGGGATGAACACGTGGCTTGGCGTTTGTCGACGGTTGCTGCGTCAGTTCCCATTCATCTGTCGGCGGCCGGCAGCGATGATGACGTGCCCGGCACCAGGACTGCCGGAGCGACTGAGCTGCGTGTCCTGCCGAAAGTGGCGAAAGTTAGATGCGTGAAGATGACAGGCCGCCGACTGCGCCGAGGTGAGCCGCGGTATCCGATGTTATGGGCGTCGACTCCGGTTGCCCGGATGACGGCCGGGGATGAACACGTGGCTTGGCGTTTGTCGACGGTTGCTGCGTCAGTTCCCATTCATCTGTCGGCGGCCGGCAGCGATGATGACGTGCCCGGCACCAGGACTGCCGGAGCGACTGAGCTGCGTGTCCTGCCGAAAGTGGCGAAAGTTAGTTGCGTGAAGATGACAGGCCGCCGACTGCGCCGAGGTGAGCCGCGGTATCCGATGTTATGGGCGTCGACTCCGGCTGCCCGGATGACGGCCGGGGATGAACACGTGGCTGGCGTTTGTCGACGGTTGCTGCGTCAGTTCCCATTCATCTGTCGGCGGCCGGCAGCGATGATGACGTGCCCGGCACCAGGACTGCCGGAGCGAATGAGCTGCGTGTCCTGCCGAAAGTGGCGAAAGTTAGTTGCGTGAAGATGACAGGCCGCCAACTGCGCCGAGGTGAGCCGCGGTATCCGATGTTATGGGCGTCGACTCCGGTTGTCCGGATGATGGCCGGGGATGAACACGTGGCTTGGCGTTTGCCGACGGTTGCTGCGGTAGTTCCCATTCATCTGTCGGCGGCCATCATACAGAAATCGCCCCTCGCCCCCTGCTGTCCTGGGATCTACGCATCATCGTTGTCATCGGCAGCGGTGACTGGGTTCCTGCCACTATCAACCGCACCGCCCCGCCCCCGTGTGACAGGAGGCGATACCACCGCCAGGGAAAAACGCCTACTTAAGGGCCGACGACCAACATCTCGTCACTTGGCAGCGTCAGCGGCAACGGGAGCAGTTCGACTGAGCACTGTTTCTTGCCATCATACAGAAATCGCCCCTCGCCCCCTGCTGTCCTGGGATCTACGCATCATCGTTGTCATCGGCAGCGGTGACTGGGTTCCTGCCACTATCAACCGCACCGCCCCGCCCCCGTGTGACAGGAGGCGATACCACCGCCAGGGAAAAACGCCTACTTAAGGGCCGACGACCAACATCTCGTCACTTGGCAGCGTCAGCGGCAACGGGAGCAGTTCGACTGAGCACTGTTTCTTGCCATCATACAGGTCTGACCACTTTTGTTTTGTTAAAAATATTCCTCAGTGTTTTGCTGCTGTCGCTGCCAATTGTGCCAATTGTGTCTTGGTCATGCCTACTGAGGTTGAAAAGATGCGCGATGAGTTAAGGAAAGAATTTCGGAAGGACATTGCAGCCATGTGCAGCTCACTAGAGCGGGATTTCCGGAAAGAAAACCGAGAATTACAGTCAAGCATTAACTTCTGCAGCAAGCAGTACGATGACATGACTACCGAGTGCACCGCGTTGAAAGAGGAAAACAAGACGCTGAAAGCTGAGAATGCTGCACTGTCCTCCCAGTGTGATTCGCTGAAAAAACTACTGTCTGACATGGAGCAGCGTTTAACTGATCTTGAGCAGTACTCCCGGAACAAAAACATTGACATTAAGGGACTTCCAGTAGTGCAGAACGAGCATCTTCCTGACATGCTACAAAAAATAGGTGAGATAATTAATGAGCCTATCACTCAAGAAGATGTTGACGTCTGCCACCGTGTTCCGACAAGGAACTTGACATGCCCGACAGTGGTTGTCCAATTTCACAATCGCACAAAACGTGATGCTGTGCTTGCGAAAGTCAGAAAGACAAAGGTCACCACCAGAGATCTGGGGCACAAAGAAAATGTCCCCATCTACATAAACGAAAACTTGTGCCCTACTCTCAGAAAACTGCTGGGAATGGCAGTGGCAAGAAGAAAGGAAAAGCTATGGAAATTTGTGTGGACAAAGAACGGCCGCATCTTTGCTAGGAAGGACGAGGCTTCGCAGGTGGTTCGGGTGGCTTGCGTGGGTGACTTAGATAAAATAATCTGAGACCCGAACTGTACCAGGTTTAACCTCATTGCAAAATTGTCATGCAATCTCCCCTTTTGACGCCCGCTGACGTGAGCGCTTTGTTTGCCAGAAACAAGAAGCACACTTCCTTTTTCCACCTAAACACTCAATCCCTGCGAAATAAAGAAGATGACATAGCAGCCTTCCTTAGCATGCTAGATTTCACTTTCGACATCATTATGATAACTGAAACGTGGTACCAAGATGATAGCAAAGTAATTGAACTGCCGCAGCATAACACTTTCCTTCTAAATCGCAAAGATAAAAGAGGAGGAGGGGTTATGATAGCTATCAAAAAGTCTTTTGAATGTTCTGCTCTCCCCGCTTTTTCAAGAGTTGATAGTGATTGCGAAATATTATCCTTGAATTGTGGTCAAAATGTGTTCTCTGTTGTCTATCGCCCTCCGAACGGAAACGTCTCTAACTTTTTATCTTTTCTTGATAAATATTTATTTTGGATTAACGAAAACAAGCTTAATTTAATCCTTGGAGGCGATCTAAACATCGACTTTTTATCCCCGTCTCTAGTAGAGCGTGAAATAAATAGAATACTAGAATGCAATGGTTTTGCAAACGTCATAAAAGAAGCAACACGCATACAGAGGACATCAACGTCAATTGATGCATTCATTACAAACATGCATATCTCATCCCTTCTGCCAGGAGTAATATCTACTCAAATAAGCGATCATTTGCCAATTTTTCTTTTTGCCGACTGTCACACCGATTTATCACGACACAAACCTTGCTATGAAACATACCAAAGCATAAACGATAGTACGCTTCAACTTTTTAGAACCAGTCTCGAAGATGTGAACTGGGATCATGTTTATCAGAAAACCGATCCAGAGAACGCGTATAATGCTTTTATTACTACATTTACATCATTATATCTTCAGTGTTTCCCATATAAAACATACAAAATGCCAAGAAAAGCGCGCAAGCCATGGATTACTAAAGAATGTTTAAACATGATTCAAAGAAAAAACTTCCTTTACAATCGCTTTCTTCGCAGTAGACGCTTAGATGATCTTGCAAAATTTAAAACTTACAGAAATAAAGTCACGTCTTATCTCCGTCAGGCCAAAAAAGATTACATGCACAGATTATTTAACACAGACATATTGAAAAGAAGCGATCTCGTCTGGAAACAAATAAACCAGTTTTTGAATGGCAGAAAAGCCACAAATCATACTATTGAAATCATATCAAATAATGAAAAACTATCCGGAAAAAAATTAGCCGACTGCTTTAATGACTATTATGTGTCCCTAATTAAGAGCGACCATGATCCAAATTGTATGACGTACTTGGGCCCGCGTAATTCCCACAGTGCTTATTTGTTCCCAACAGACACAAATGAAATTATAAGTTCCTTTTTGACTCTCCGCAACAGTAAATCACGTGATCCGCATGATCTACAAATTTACCCCATAAAACATGTAATAGATCTAGTCAGTCCTGTCTTGGAGCATATATTTAACAGCTGCCTCGCGCAAGGAGTATTTCCAAAGAGCATGCAAATGGCTAAAGTAACTGTAATTCATAAAGGAGGAGACAAAAATGATATATCTAACTATCGCCCAATATCAATTCTTCCAATTTTTTCAAAATGCCTAGAGAAGATAATTTACAAGCGAATTTGCGGTTTTTGTGATAAATATAGCCTATTGACACCCTGCCAACACGGTTTTCGAAAGCTTCGTTCAACAGAGACTGCCCTTCTCACTCAAAAAGAGCTAATTTTGGGATCTTTTGAAAACAGAGAAATTACACTTGGTGTGTTTATAGATTTTTCAAAAGCGTTTGACTCCATAAATCATAAAACACTGCTTTTAAAACTTGATTCCTACGGTTTTCGTGGTACATTTTTACAAATAATCAAATCATATATCTAGATTCTCGCTGTCAGCAAGTTGTAATAAATAACGAATTATCAGACCTCAAATCCATTTCTGCCGGTGTTCCTCAAGGTAGCATATTAGGACCTTTACTCTTCAATCTTTACATCAACGACATTGTTTTAATTGATTCCAACCCAACATTCGTTATTTACGCCGACGACACCAGTTTATTCTTTAGTGCCGCACAAGTGTCGGACCTCGAAGAACAAGCTTCCCATTGTTTGCGCTTGCTGTCATAACTGGACCATTTCAAATTCGTTAACCATAAACACAAGCAAATCTCATGCAGTACTTTTCAGACCCCGAAATAAATATCCTTATGTTCCCATTCTTGACCTTAAGCTTGGCTCAGAATCCATTCAAATTGTTTCAGTGGTGAAAAACCTAGGAGTGTTATTTGAAGAGCATCTCACATGGAATCAGCATATTGATATGACTGCCGAAAAAATCTCCAAAATTGTAGGTGTACTATCTAAATTACGTTATTTTATGCCTCAATGTATTAAGAAACTTTTGTACAACTCATTATTTTTCTCTGTAATTTCTTATTGTTTTTTGGTTTGGGGGACAACGACTTTCTCCAACATAAACAAGTTGCATGTAATCCAAAAACGAGCCATTAGAATCATAGCAAACATACCATATGATGCCCATACAAAGTCTGTTTTTGAAACACTCAAAATACTCCCAATACCTCAATTATATAACAATATTTTACTAAAACGGTACAATATGAGCATTAGGCAACATAACATGGCAATTTTAAATTTATCACATCTACAACGTAAGGTACACACACACGATATACGTTCAACTTGTCACTGGATTATTCCACAAACACGTACAAATTACGGTCGTCAGATGCTTCGTTTTAACTTACCCTCTTTATTAAATAATCTAAGTGTTGATTAGCATTTGCAAGTCACAACATGTTCTTTTTTCTTTCTCTGTTGCTATACCGCTCTTACAGTGTTTTGTTCGTGAATTTGAGACGCACCTCCAATGGGATTATGTATTTTTGTTATGACGTGCCCCTGTTGCAATGCTAAGTTTTTGTAGGGGGCGCAGACCCTTAGTCAAGCCTTTTATAGGCTTTTTGTCTGCGCCCCCAACATCTGTGCGATGTTGAATAAAGATTTGATTGATTGATTGATTGATTGAACACGTGGCTTGGCGTTTGCCGACGGTTGCTGCGGCAGTTCCCATTCATCTGTCGGCGGCCGGCAGCGATGATGACGTGCCCGGCACCAGGACTGCCGGAGCGAATGAGCTGCGTGTCCTGCCGAAAGTGGCGAAAGTTAGCTGCGTGAAGATGACAGGCCGCTGACTGCGCCGAGGTGAGCCGCGGTATCCGATGTTATGGGCGTCGACTCCGGTTGCCCGGATGACGGCCGGGGATGAACACGTGGCTGGCGTTTGTCTACGGTTGATGCGTCAGTTCCCATTCATCTGTCGGTGGCCGGCAGCGATGATGACGTGCCCGGCACCAGGACTGCCGGAGGGACTGAGCTGCGTGTCCTGCCGAAAGTGGCGAAAGTTAGTTTCGTGGAGATGACAGGCCGCCGACTGCGCCGAGGTGAGCCGTGGTATCCGATGTTATGGGCGTCGACTCCGGTTGTCCGGATGATGGCCGGGGATGAACACGTGGCTTGGCGTTTGCCGACGGTTGCTGCGTCAGTTCCCATTCATCTGTCGGCGGCCGGCAGCGATGATGACGTGCCCGGCACCAGGACTACCGGAGGGAATGAGCTGCGTGTCCTGCCGTAAGTGGCGAAAGTTAGTTGCGTGAAGATGACAGGCCGCCAACTGCGCCGAGGTGAGCCGCGGTATCCGATGTTATGGGCGTCGACTCCGGCTGCCCGGATGACGGCCGGGGATGAACACGTGGCTTGGCGTTTGTCGACGGCTGCTGCGTCAGTTCCCATTCATCTGTCGGTGGCCGGCAGCGATGATGACGTGCCCGGCACCAGGACTGCCGGAGGGACTGAGCTGCGTGTCCTGCCGAAAGTGGCGAAAGTTAGTTGCGTGGAGATGACAGGCCGCCGATTGCGCCGAGGTGAGCCGTGGTATCCGATGTTAAGGTGGTCGACTCCGGTTGTCCGGATGATGGCCGGGGATGAACACGTTGCTTGGCGTTTGCCGATGGTTGCTGCGTCAGTTCCCATTCATCTGCCGGCGGCCGGCAGCGATGATGACGTGCCCGGCACCAGGACTGCCGGAGCGAATGAGCTGCGTGTCCTGCCGAAAGTGGCGAAAGTTAGTTGCGTGAAGATGACAGGCCGCCAACTGCGCCGAGGTGAGCCGCGGTATCCGATGTTATGGGCGTCGACTCTGGCTGCCCGGATGACGGCCGGGGATGAACACGTGGCTTGGCGTTTGTCGACGGTTGCTGCGTCAGTTCCCATTCATCTGCCGGCGGCCGGCAGCGATGATGACGTGCCCGGCACCAGGACTGCCGGAGCGACTGAGCTGCGTGTCCTGTCAAAAGTGGCGAAAGTTAGATGCGTGAAGATGACAGGCCGCTGACTGCGCCGAGGTGAGCCGCGGTATCCGATGTTATGGGCGTCAACTCCGGTTGCCCGGATGACGGCCGGGGATGAACACGTGGCTGGCGTTTGTCTACGGTTGATGCATCAGTTCCCATTCATCTGTCGGTACCAGGCAGCGATGATGACGTGCCCGGCACCAGGACTACCGGAGCGAATGAGCTGCGTGTCCTGCCGAAAGTGGCGAAAGTTAGTTGCGTGAAGATGACAGGCCGCCAACTGCGCCGAGGTGAGCCACGGTATCCGATGTTATGGGCGTCGACTCTGGCTGCCCGGATGACGGCCGGGGATGAACACGTGGCTGGCGTTTGTCTACGGTTGATGCGTCAGTTCCCATTCATCTGTCGGCGGCCGGCAGCGATGATGACGTGCCCGGCACCAGGACTGCCGGAGCGAATGAGCTGCGTGTCCTGCCGAAAGTGGCGAAAGTTAGTTGCGTGAAGATGACAGGCCGCCAACTGCGCCGAGGTGAGCCGCGGTATCCGATGTTGAGGGCGTCGACTCCGGCTACCCGGATGACGGCCGGGGATGAACACGTGGCTTGGCGTTTGTCGAAGGTTGCTGTGGCAGTTTCCATTCATCTGTCGGTGGCCGGCAGCGATGATGACGTGCCCGGCACCAGGACTGCCGGAGGGACTGAGCTGCGTGTCCTGCCGAAAGTGGCGAAAGTTAGTTTCGTGGAGATGACAGGCCGCCGACTGCGCCGAGGTGAGCCGTGGTATCCGATGTTATGGGCGTCGACTCCGGTTGTCCGGATGATGGCCGGGGATGAACACGTGGCTTGGCGTTTGCCGACGGTTGCTGCGTCAGTTCCCATTCATCTGCCGGTGGCCGGCAGCGATGATGACGTGCCCGACACCAGGACTGCCGGAGCGACTGAGCTGCGTGTCCTGCCGAAAGTGGCGAAAGTTAGTTGCGTGAAGATGACAGGCCGCCGACTGCGAGCCCCAGTTTCACCGCAAGGGCGGCCGAAGTCACACTCAGGTGTTCTCCATTCGCGCAAGGAATACCGTGTATTTCCATGTTGCATCTCCTGCTTTTTTGCTCAGCTGAGTTTACGTTCGCTTGTAACTGCTCTATACTTGCCGTTTGATCTGTCACTGTTTCTTGGAGTACTTCAACCTGGGAAATGAGCAACTTCACCTCTTTATCGTTTGCAGTAACCAGCTGCATCATTGATTCACATTTTCCGACTGATTCTTGTAGTCCCTTAATTGTTTCTTTCATTGCATCAACTGAAGGTCTCAAAGAAAGAGGGTCATCTACTTTGGCTGGAAGCTCGCGCAGCCGGTCAACGTTAGCCTGCGAGACATCTGCAAAGCACACATATTGTATAAACAATAAATTTGACACAGCCTGCATTCAGAACTTTTTTTGTCCTTCTCCACCATGAAGAGGTTTACAATAAATTTAGTAAACAGGATAACTGGGCAAGTTGGTAAGGATTCGTGATGGAACAGCGCGAATGTTTGCAAGGACAGAGGAAGGAACTGGACAGGCCGAGCGCAGACTAACAACTGAAAGGTTTATTCTCAGGGAAACCACGAAGAAAACATATGACAACACGACTCTCTAATCACAATGGAAATGCGCATCCGCCTCACAAAATTGGATGCTATCTGTTACACAATGTTATATGCGTCATCACCGATCTAAAAATTCGACCTCACTCTCCAGCAAATTCAAGAAGCCTGACTCACGCAGGCTGGCCCCTCCTTCTTTATTCTACCAGCTTCAACAATCTCTCAAGCTTTTGCTCCCTGTGTTTACAGAAACAATGGGTTTGTCAAGCTAACGGTGTACAGGCGCAGTCTCTGCAGTGTAACGCCAAGTGGGAGCTGCGGTTCTGTTAAAGAACTACGGTGTTCCCGCAGGCGAATGTTGAGGCACCGAACCCCGTTCGTCCGATGTATACCTTCCCGCAGGTGAAGGGTATCTTGTATACTACACCCCAGGTGCATGGCACGAACTCGATGCGGTGTTTTATGCCGCACGGGCTCTCCCCCTGTTTCTCTACCTTGTTAACGCGCTTTTCTACTGGCAGAGCAAATACTGCTTAGCTTTATTACGTGCCGAGAACACCACATCTACCCTGAACTTCGAGGCTGCTCTTTAAAGCCGTGTGACATGTGGAGCACATAAGTGACTGTGACCTGCTGTGGTGCACATAAGTGACTGTGACGTATGGTGCACATAAATAAATGTGACCTGCTTCTTTACTTTATTTTTACTTTTGTTGGTTACTTTTCCTCGCGCTCTCACCTTAATGCTTTTCACTATTGCTTCCGCCGCCAAGGCGATTACCGATTCCGGGAAACCGGCGTCTTCTAGTCTGCCTACCTGGGCGGCAAGGCTTCCTCCCACTCTTGTGGTAAGACTTTGTTACCGCGGACAGAATACATGATTCCGATTCCGGTTTCCCGGAATCGGTAATCGCCTCGGTGGCGGAAGCAATAGTCAAAAGCATTAAGATTGAGGCGCGGGGAAAAGTAACAAAACAATCAGCAGAACCCATCCTTTGGGAATGATTATCTACGTTAATGCGAATAGCATCAAACGGTGCGGAGTTATGCGCGTTCGTCAGGTGGCCGGCACACTCTAGATACGCCAGCCCACTCTTGAGGCGATTCTAAATTTGTTGACACTTTCACAGCCCTGCGCACGATCTCCTCAACCCAGCACGTGCGTTTGTCTCACTTAGGAAGGCGAGCAAAGCACGCGCCATACGCACAAACACTCAAAAATGGTACCGACCAGACTTTCTGGCGTGTCAGCTAGTCTCAACCAACGGGAGAGGGTGAGCACGGCCGCTAGCTCACCCTCTCCCGCGCTCGGGAGAGGGTGATGTAGCGGCCGTGCTCACCCTCACGAGAGCGGAATGAGCCCTCGTGCATGGAACGCGCGCGCACCGGTAGCTGTGACAGCGCTGTAAAGCGCGTCCTATGGTAAAGATATAAACAACCGATTAGAGTGCGTTGAATGACTGCCTTCATAGCTCTGTGGTTAGCGCGTCTGCCTGCTGATCAAAGGGTCAACGGTTCGAATCCCAGCCGGCGCCGGTCTTTTTTATTTATTTATCGACCCGCGGCGTAAGAGGTTAGATAGCCAGATAGATAGATAGATAGATAGATAGATACATAGACGAAAAGTGCGTGAAGTATCGAAAGAATGCTATCCGCATTAAAATTAAAAAAGCAGGTCACAGTCATTCCTTATGTGCCCCACATGTAACACGGCTTTAAAAGAGCAGCCTCGAAGTTCGGGGTAGATGTGGTGTTCTCGGCACGTAACAAGTTAAGCAGTACTTGCTCTGCAGTGAAAAAGCGCGTTACCAAGGTAGAGAAACAGGGGGAGAGCCCGTGCGGTATAAAACACCGCATCGAGTTGATCGAGTTCGTGCCATGCACCTTGGGCGTAGTATACAAGATACCCTTCACCTGCGGGAAGGTATACATTGGACAAACGGGGTTCACTGCCTCAACATTCGCCTGCGGGAACACCGTAGTTCTTTAACAGGAACAGCAAGGTCCCACTTGGCCTTACACTGCAGGGACTGCGCCTGTACACCGTTACTTGACAAAGCCATTGTTTTGTATAAACACGAGACCAAAAAGCTCGAGAGATTGTTGAAGCTCATAGAATAAAGAAGGAGGGGCCAGCCTGCGTGAGTCAGGCTTCTTAGAATGGATGCTTGGGCGAGTTGGATATTCATATTGTAGGAGAAGCGCAGAAGTAAACTCACTCACACAGAAATTGCAGGCACACCAGAAAAACGGTCACTCAAGTCGCGCTGACTTACAACTCAAATTGTATTTTCGTCTTCTTTCTTTTTCTTTTACCCGTATTAATTTGTCATGTCTCACTTCGTTCTCTTTTGTACAACACAAACAGCAATCTCTATCGCACATTACCTTCGAGAGTCAAGAAATAACAATTATTTTTCAGTAAGCGTTATGGAGGGACTACTAACACATGTGTCACTCTTTTTTATGATGTTAGCTGCCTCTATTATCTCACGTGTTAATTGGTGATGGTTCTTTCCAATTACGGCGCTATTTTTAAAGTCCGCAGTGCACCCACAGTCACGGCAGTGGATGCCCAAAAGTCCTGAGTTTGCTAATCGGGTGTTGTTGTTATGTTCCCTTAATCTGTCATTTATGCATCTTCCAGTTTGTCCTATGTACTGTTTGCCGCATGAAAGGGGAAAGGAATAAACCACTCCTTCTGAGCAAGGTATGTATGGGGTTTTATGCTTTTTAGTGCAGCCGGTATTAGTTTTTTGTATGGCGTTAACTTTTTTACATAGGCCTGAGAGCTTGATGGGGGCGGAAAAGACTACATCAATATTTGCGCGATTCCCAATCTTCTTAAGGTTATGAGAGATGTTATGAATATAGGGGATGACTACCGGTCTTTGGTTACTGTATCTGACGCGTGGCTTCCGGGATGTGATTTGTCCTTTTTTAATCTGTTTAAGGAGGCTCTCGGCGACTGAAGTTATTAGATGTGAAGGATATCCCGCACTTAGTATCCTAGATACTTGTCCTGTGAAGCTTGTTAGGCCTGAATGCTGGCAGGACTTGAAAATAGAGTTTTTTAAGCACTGATTGACAATTCCTCTCTTTACCAATTTAGAATGCGCCGAATCATAATTGAGGAGTGGTTTTTTCCCTCTCGGCTCATACGACCAACAGACATGACTGGGCTGAAGGGACAGTCTTAGGTCCAGAAATCTTAAGGATCCTAGCTCTGGTAGCTCGTGTGTGATCTCCAAAGGGTTTAAACATGTCTTAAACTTGACGAGCGCATTGGGCACATGAATCCGGAGGTCTTTTTCGTTGGTGTCCAGGAGTATCAAATAGTCATCAACGTAGCGAAAAACCTTTACCACTGTCGAGGAATCTAAGCTCTTTTGAAGCAGTCTGTCGTGGTATGCTAGGAATAAATCACTGAGAATTGGCGCAATGCAGGATCCGATGCAGACTCCCTTTTCTTGAAGGTAGGTGTTACCGTTCCAGAACACAAAGGTAGACTTGAGATAAAACCTGAGCCAATCAAGGAAGTTGCTTTGGGAAAATCCTGAGGTGTTCTAGAAAGCTATGGCACCATACGAGATCAATGCTGTCTTCAATGCACGCTAAGAGGCGTACTTGAGGTAATGCATAATAAAGGTCCTTGATGTCAATCGAGAAAGCGTGGTATGGGTTGGCAATGTGTTCTTGTAAAAAGCTGATGACTTCATTAGAGTTTTTCACCAAAAAGGGGTCATCAACTGTTAATAAATTAAGTCTTCTTTGTAAATATATAGCCAAAGATTTTCGCCAGGTGTCTCGTTCCGATACAATAACGCGCAAGGGACACTCAACATTGTGCGTCTTGGCGCTGAAAAATATTTCTAAGCTAAGCTGTTTGCTTTTTGTCAAAATAGGGGCAAGGCTCTTTTATATTTAGGTCCTGAAGGAGCCTTTTAGCTTCACCTTTTAGTTTTGCTAATGAGATGTTGTCGTGACTTTGGAAAACAGATTCAATAGCTACAAGGGCTTTTACCCCAAACTCTTCTTTGGGCATAACAACGAAACCGCCTTCCTTGTCTGCTGGTATTATGTTTAAAGAATTCTCCATCAAGTAATTTTCCCCATACATACCTTGCTCAGAAGGAGTGGTTTGTTCCTTTCCCCTTTCATGCGGCAAACAGTACATAGGACAAACTGGAAGATGCATAAATGACAAATTAAGGGAACATAACAACAACACCCGATTAGCAAACTCAGGACTTTTGGGCATCCACTGCCGTGACTGTGGGTGCACCGCGGACTTTAAAAATAGCGCCGTAATTGGAAAAAAACCATCACCAATTAACACGTGAGATAATAGAGCCAGCTAACATCATAAAAAGAGTGACACATGTGTTAGTAGTCCCTCCATAACGCTTACTGAAAAAGAATTGTTATTTCTTGACTCTCGAAGGTAATGTGCGATAGAGATTGCTGTTTGTGTTGTACAAAAGAGAACGAAGTGAGACACGACAAATTAATACGGGTAAAAGAAAAAGAAAGAAGACGAAAATACATTTTGAGTTGTAAGTCAGCGCGACTTGACTGACCGTTTTTCTGGTGTGCCTGCAATTTCTGTGTGAGTGAGTTTAATTCTGCGCTTCTCCTACAATATGAGTCATGAGGCTTCTTTGAATTTGCTGGACAGTGAGGTCGAATTTTTAGATCGGGGATGACGCATATAACATTGTGTAACAGATAGCACCCAATTTTGTGAGGCGCGTGCGCATTTCCATCGTGATTAGAGAGTCGTGTTGTTATATGTTTTCGTCGTGGTTTCCTGAGAATAAACCTTTCAGTTGTTAGTCAGCGCTCGTCCTGTCCAGTTCCTTCCTCTCTCCTTGCAAAAATTCGCACTGTTCCACTATGAAACAATAAATTTATTGAAAACCCAATAGCACGAGGTAAATATATCAAGTGCTTCCGAGTGACGACCAACATGCCAACCAACCAACCAGCCAACATGAGGATTTGGACAATTTTTATTTACTTATTGATACTGTCAGCGCTAGACAGGGCTTTTACATGAGTGGGTAATACAGTGCAGAAAACCACATACCTGTACAAAACAATACACAATAAAGAAAAAAAAGGAAAAAAAGAAGAACGGTGGCAGAGAATACTAATACATGCTGCGACAAAGAGCACGAGAAAAAAATGCTGCTATCATATGACTCACTGACTAGACAAGCAATGACACAAGGTAAACATCTTCGACAGACGTCTGTCTGGTTGGGAAGTGATAATGGAAAAATAATTGACTCCAACCAAAAATTAAACTCGGACCCAACGTTTCAAAACCGGTTCGGTTTCTTCTTCAGGGGCGATTGATCTCGTGCGTGGGAGCAGCCTCGTCTTCTTTGGTGGTACGAATTTCTCCTGATGGCGCTTCCGCCTTGCCATCGAGTCTTTTTCTAAGCACGTGTCGTAGTCCACTTACATAAACAGATGGTAAGGTACCCATAGATCTGTTGATATTTCCTGGTGTATTTTGGATGTGCCATGATTCAAGGTGATGTCTTTTTCGGAGATTGGTTTCAACATCAAGAACGGACGCGTTCGCGAAGTCTATCGGATGGTCAAAAGTTTCACAGTGCTCCGCAAGAGCACTGCGTTCTCGGTCGAATTTGCGTACATCGTTCTTGTGCTGGCGTAACCTTTCCATAAAGTTCTTTGATTCGCCGATATAAGATGCAGGACATTTTAAGCAGGGGATCCGGTAAACAATTCCCGGTGCTTTTTCCTTCGGGGGCGATCTTTTGGTCTTGGCATGAAACGTCCAAGAGTGGAGACCGGTTGGTGAGCCACGTGAATGCCTTGTTTAGCGAGCACCCGTGATAGTGTTTCGCTAGTACCTGGAACGTAGGGAACGCTGATGCGCGTGATGGGGCGATGCGGCGCAGCTCCCTTTGGTTGTGGGTTTTGGCGAGCGTGAACCGTACGTTTGGTGACTTGTTGGATGAACCTTGTAGGGTAGCCGTTCTTTCTCAGATCTGCGATCACACTCCGCTCCTCGCTTTTCCTGTCAGTTTCTGAAGAACAGATAACAGCCGCCCTGGACATGAGTGTTGCAACGACTGATGCCTTGTGACTCGTTGGATGGTTAGACTTAAAATTAAGGTAGCGTCCGGTGTGAGTGGGCTTCCTGTATACCGAAAACTTCATCTCCTCCCTTGCCTCTTCACCAGCACATCAAGGAATGGTAAAGTGCTGTCCTTTGCCCGTTCCACGGTGAACTGGATGTCCGAACATCTTACCATGGACCTTAATATCAACAGATCTATGGGTACCTTACCATCTGTTTATGTAAGTGGACTACGACACGTGCTTAGAAAAAGACTCGATGGCAAGGCGGAAGCGCCATCAGGAGAAATTCGTACCACCAAAGAAGACGAGGCTGCTCCCACGCACGAGATCAATCGCCCCTGAAGAAGAAACCGAACCGGTTTTGAAACGTTGGGTCCGAGTTTAATTTTTGGTTGGAGTCAATTATTTTTCCATTATCACTTCCCAACCAGACAGACGTCTGTCGAAGATGTTTACCTTCAAGTCTTTACACCTCGATTATGGGCGTTCGACAGCTCAGCTTGCGAAACGGTATGTCAACGTTACTCGCAGCATCTCCGTCTTCAAAACGCACCTTGACTTTACGAAAACTTGCCGAGACATGCGCGTGATTCCGCAAAGCCTACGTCTTAAGCGTCTCGTCCACACTCAAGAGGGACACCGGATCGTGGCTCAAGCAGAACATCGCTTGCTCAACGCCCGAATTCATGAATGCCATACCACCATAAAGAAAAAGGAACTGGATCTGTTTTTTCTACGTCGGAAGCTCGAACATCAGATTCCAGACGTTCTACCACCTCTGCAGTTGTTTGCTGGGAACGTCGCGGCCACTGCCGAAAAGAAGCAACGTTCGTCCCAGCAGAAGAAGCTTTCGATTCTATCAAAGTCAAGCACGACAAACAAAGGCAGCGACACAACCGCTTTTGTAATGAATCTTTCATCCAGACGACTTTCTGACTGCGAGACGGACGTTTTGGCGAAAGGTCACAATTTCAACATGACCTCAGGAAGACCGCCCCTACCGAAAATGGTCGCAGCTGTAGAAGACGGAATCTCCCACCTGGATACCGACGTTCGTGAAGGAGTCCGACTTAAGGCAATAGGTATTCTGTCAAGACTCAGTTCTCGACCTCATCATAACCTGCCTAAAGAAGAAAGCAGAGCGCTGCGGGAGCTCCAGGCGGATACCACTATCGTTATTCTGCCTGCGGACAAGGGCAATTCGACTGTGGTCCTAGACCGGGAAGCTTACGAGCATAAGGTCGGAGACCTCCTTGACAGTCCTGCTTATGAAAAGCTAAAGAAAGATCCGACCCGCCAAGTCCAAGACGGCCTGAACAAGACTCTGGCAGATGTTTTCAGGAACCACCCCGATTCAAAAGGCCTCTACTTTCAGCTCATTTGCAGGAATGGCTCTGCACCGGGCTTCTATGGACTGCCCAAGATTCATAAGATCAACGTTCCTCTGCGACCCATAGTAGATTTCACCACCTCTCCGCTCCGGGCCTTGTCAAACTACTTACACCGGATAATTTCGCCTCTCACTGGAACAACATCCACCTATGTCCGCAATGCCGGTGACTTCGTTGAACGCATGTCGGAAGTGAAGGTCAACAGGGAACACAGCATGGTGTCGTTCGATGTCGTGTCCCTCTTTACCAGCGTTCCAGTACCCCTGGCAGTCTCCACAGCCAGAGCGGTTCTTGAATCAGATTCCGAACTCAGCACCAGAACCAGCCTCAGCGTGGACGAGCTGTGCCGCCTTCTTGATTTTTGCCTCCGCAGCACCTACTTTTGCTTTAAAGGGGACTTTTACAAACAAACCAGCGGAACTGCGATGGGTGCGTCCATATCTGTCACCACTGCAAATTTGACAATGGAAAGCATCGAACAAAGAGCGCTACAGTCCTTTACCAACAGACCTGAGGTGTTCGTGCGTTATGTGGACGACTGTTTTTGTATATTGAAAACATCAGAAGTTGATAGGTTCCTGGCTCACCTCAACTCCATCGAGCCCGACATCCAGTTCACCGTGGAACGGGAAAAAGACAGCACTTTACCATTCCTTGATGTGCTGGTGAAGAGGCAAGGGAGGAGATGAAGTTTTCGGTATACAGGAAGCCCACTCACACCGGACGCTACCTTAATTTTAAGTCTAACCATCCAACGAGTCACAAGGCATCAGTCGTTGCAACACTCATGTCCAGGGCGGCTGTTATCTGTTCTTCAGAAACTGACAGGAAAAGCGAGGAGCGGAGTGTGATCGCAGATCTGAGAAAGAACGGCTACCCTACAAGGTTCATCCAACAAGTCACCAAACGTACGGTTCACGCTCGCCAAAACCCACAACCAAAGGGAGCTGCGCCGCATCGCCCCATCACGCGCATCAGCGTTCCCTACGTTCCAGGTACTAGCGAAACACTATCACGGGTGCTCGCTAAACAAGCCCAGGCAGCACACGACGTCGGGCCAACATTGGTATTCAATCGGCAAACAATGGTCCAATGTTGGGCCAATGCGGCCATCGTATTACCAATGTTGGTGGTGCACTGGTTTATGCTGGCCAACATTGGCCTGTCTTGGCCAACGGCTTGCCAACGTTGGCAATCGATTGGCTTAGGCTGGCCAACATTGGCCTATCTCAGCCAATGACTTGCCAACGTTGGTAATCGATTGGCTTAGGCTGGCCAACATTGGCCAATCTCAACCAATGACTTACCAACGTTGGCAATCGGTTGGCTTAGGCTGGCCAACATTGGCCTGTCTTAGCCAATTGGTTACAAACATTGGTAATCAATTGGCTTAGGCTGGCCAACATTGGTCTATGTTAACCAATGAGTTGCCAGCATTGGTAATCGATTGGCTTAGGCTGGCCAACGTTGGCCTGTCTTAGCCAATGGGTTACCAACATTGGTAATCGATTGACTTAGACTGGGCAACATTGGCCTGTCTTAGCCAGTGGCTTGCCAACGTTATAATTACTTGGTTTATTTTTTAATGTGCTGATCGCGCACGCTGAGAACAGTCTGTAGCTATGGCTCCGAGGGGGAACGATTTTTCTGTTTTCACACGCACAACAACTTAGCAACTGAAAAGAATGCTGTATACATTGCGAGGTGTAGCATTTTTGAACGTCCACGAAGAAAAACGCCGTAGTCGGTGACAAGTTAAAAGTAAACGCTGGGGAGGAGATCGCCTCCTCCCGATCTTTCGCTCGGCAAAAGTGGAAAGAGATGGGAGGAGCTTTTACCACCTGTCACCGACTAAAACTAACGCGCGTCATCCCAAAACTGATAGTTATGCTCAGTAAATTTCACATGAAATACAAAATGCACACTTCCTTCGATTTGTGTGTATGTTTATAAGGCAAAAAGCATAGTGCCTCTTCTCTTATGCCCATTTAGCGACGCAGCTAGGAAACGTTTCCAAGCCGGGGGGGGGGGGGAGGAGGAGGCAGGGTTCAACCCCGAAAGATCCACCCGCCTCCCTAGTACCTATGACACGGGTGTATTGTCAGCTGTATGTGATCTTTAAAATCTCAAAGCACCTTGCTTTGCTGAGTCACAAAACACGTCCTATAATTCAAACCGAACCGGACAAAATTAAAAATAAATAAAAAGTACTAATATTTTTTAGCAAAAAATAAAACCTTAAAACAAATATCCAGCGATTGATTAAGCAATTACATGTCTTCAGGAATAAAAAATCACGTTGAATTAAGATCTCGATCACCCTATGTTTGAGGTTGGAGGTGGCATATGTCGATGCACATTTCATACAAACAAAGGTTATCACGCAACATATAACAGAAGAAGCTGGGGCATTATGTCTGCTTTCCCAAAAATGACTTCAAAGTGCGTACAAATACGACAACTGCAGTAATGACCACGGTAGTGACAACGCCCGCAGAAATATAAACTGTAATAGAGCCAATGGGTTACCAACGTTGGCAATCGATTGGTTTAAGCTGGCCACCATTTGCCTGTATCAGCCAGTGGCCTACCAACGTTGGTAATTGATTGGCTTAGGCTGACCAACGTTGGCCTGTCTTAGCCAATGGGTTACCAACATTGAAAATCAGTTGGCGCAAGGTAGTGCCTCGTTTTTTGGAACCGAGCTTTAAAAACGAATGAAGTACTCTAGGCAGTGAAAATCACGGTTGTAAGAAGGCGTCTTGATAAAAAGGCTGCTAGGAAAACGCTGTAATTCAATGAGTTATTCATGAATTAAAACTAATTGGCAAACTTTATTAAATACTTATTTGAGGGCAAAGGTGTCAATTGTAAAGTTTTATTTTGAATAGATTCTTGATGAAGGAGTTTACAACATGGTACACCCCAGGCAGCAGACTTGCTTAGAATAGCTATGGGGCCAAGTTTGGGCCTTGGCTGTAGTAGACTGGACCGGGACTGCCCAGGGAATTCGGTGAACTGCCAGCATGGCGTCTAACTGTATTTTCCGAGCACCGGAATTACACGGAACCGCCAGGGAAGGGATTTTCTTGGCGCCTTTTGTCTCTTTTTGTCCTAGCCGACCGGGTAGACAGGCGGGCGGCCACCAACACTTAGGAATTTTGTGGGGCTTCACTGTATTCACTGACCCCAGGATTTCACGGAACTACAACGGAGTGGTTTTGGGTGTAGTTTATTGGCTTTGCAGGATTCAGTGCGCCAAGGCGACTGGCGTTGTGACGAAGTTCTCTAGAAAAGCGCAAGTCTCGAAAATCAAAGGATCAGTTCATGAGTGTAGAGAGCGAGGCGAATGAACGCAATAATAGTGTCAACAAATTGATCCCTCCATGACATTTACAGCATTCATGTCTCAAATCGCCACATCTGAAACTGGAAAAACCTGCGATATAATTGTTCTTTGTTTATTTTTCAACATCACACATCGTCGCAAAGGTTCACGTACTTCGCGGTTACTCTGCTTCAACTTAGAATGAACCGCAGCACATGCTACGGGCTCTCTTGGCTTATCAGGCGCCAAAAAGGTTGCGATGCTGCACGGGAGATGCGCCAAGCACTGAAACGGCTCCGCAGGCGTTTGCAAGGTCTCAACGACAAAGCAGCCTCTTGCAACACCAGTGAGCTAACGGTGTTCGGAATTCCCACGCTCACATTTCAGCAGAGCGAGCGCGGTCGGCCAGATAGAGGCGCAGTCGGCTCTCATGTCGCGATTGCTACGCCGTTTCTCTGTCTCGCACCGACATTCGAAACAGCCCGCTCGAGGCTGCATGCGGGCCAAATATACGAGTCTATAGCGCGATATAGTGTCGTTACAACGTCTCAAGAGTAGTGCTCACCTCGACAGGGGCGCAAGCAGCGGCGCTATGTCCGTCGACGCCCACGTCAAGAACGACGAAATATACATTAAAAACACTTTTTAACACCCGAAACAAATGTTTATTTATTTATTCGTGAATTTCGCGCCACCTTAGGGACGCCATATTACCTCACTGTTCTGCAAATTCCTCAAATATGCAGACGCTATTGCTGATATTTTTATTTTTTTATTTATTCTGCGATGTGATAAGTCCTTAGCACTTTCGAGCCCAGAACCCCTTCAGTGTTGTCATCGTTTTGTTAGATTCGCGTTTTTTTTTTTTAACTTCAGCTTTGGGGATCTTTGCATCTGTGTTGCATTTATGATTACATGGTTTAAGAAGAGGTACTGCTTTTGTTACATGTACACAACCCTCTCGAAACAAAAAATCTGTTATTAGCGTGCTGCGAAATATACGGCACAGCTTATTTCTGAGTCATATTTTTTTCTTTCTAATTTCAGTTTATTTGGGGACATCGTGCACAGAAAGAAGACGCGGTTATTTTTGCATTTTACGGCGTAAAACATAGCATCTTCATACCTCCCGTTCTTGGTTGACATTTGGGAAGGGCAGTTCCTTTGGGACTCCGAAAACTATCTCGGCGAGAACTTTTCTTGGCAATGCAGTGGAAAGGATGAGAGCCCGCGCACAGCTTTATTCAGCTCTCAAAATGGGAGAGGGAGCGCGGGCCTGTATCTTCCACTGCATTGCCAAGACACGTTTTCGCCGAGTCGACTTCGTACTGCTGTCCTGTCCAGTCAGTATTGACAGCAGAGTAGACGCTATGCGCATTTGAGGCCAAGCGTGTCTCCGGTTACGGTCACGTGACTATAGTCTCCAAGCGGGTCACAAGGCAGAGCACGGCACCTGCCTGAAGTGAAGGACACTGCTTGGTAGACCACTCACATAGCATCCACTGCACTATCAACTTTGGGACGAACTCACAAAAGTATCCACTGACAAATCCTTTCGCTGTGTTCATTGTTCGAAAGACCCTCGAAGATAAGCCTATTGTGGGCGCACCCGCCTGATGACCTTGAAGAAGTAGGATGCACGCGAAATGCTGGAGGGAGGAGAATGTTTCCTCCTCACCTCTCCAGCAACCCATCTGCTTCCCCCTACCAGCATTCCTTTCCCTGGCCCTGACTGAACACTTAGCTGCTGTCTGTGGGGCTCAGTGTCTGAAAAGTTCTACGCGTATGTCGGCAACAAGCAATTTCTTCGAAGAAGTCACAGAAATTCTCGTGATGTGGTTTGGTTCGGCAAATGACAGCTTGTACCGCATCGTGTTGAGTCTTCACGGAGCCCTACCATCTCGTTTGTGTGTGTACGTGGTTGTTCTCCAGTGGCCATATCGAAAAATATCTCGGAATACATCTTTCAAGTCCGCTAATTTTTTGGTAAGTGCACGGCAACCTCCTTGTTGGCAACGAGTGACCGCTGTTCTACGGGTACTCTTCCAGATTATCTATAGAATTAGGCAGTGTCTTTCTCCCTGCAGCCGGGACAATAATTTTTCCGATATTCTACGGAGAGTCGCACCCATTAGCTGCCTGAAATCATGCAACTCCCGGTAGAATACTGACTTTCTTGTTCTCCCGGCTGTTCGTGGAAACACCTTTCATAAAGAACTTTTCATCGACACGTTTCGTCGACACTAACATATCACCGACACTCGCTACGCGAATCGCACGTTGCGGGGAAATTTTTTCGCGGAAGTGGATATTCTATCGGCAGCCCGGGTAAAGAATGCCGGCAGTTGTCCCCTATTGGGTCTCGTATAAAACAAATTGTGAAAACGGCTATTGGGAGCTGTAGAGTAGCTCACTGGTAAGGTGTTTGTCTCATACACAACGGGACCCTGATTCAATCCACCAGTGTGGGCTTATTGTTGTTTCTCGGAAACTTTTTTAAGCATTTGACGATAATTGCAACACGTTTTTGCTTTTTATGATTAACACTGAAAAAACGAATGTTGTGAACGAAACTTTCCTGAATTAAATGGTATGGAACTGCGCCCTTCCCGGGGGTGAATGGAGAACATAGCCCGGGGAAAACAAATTCAGCAAGTTTCGGACAGCGCGTGTATCACTCGGATGGCGCATGTATCACAGTCTGCGGCTGCTCATTAGAAAAATATTAACCCAATTGTCCCACCTGGACACGCCGCTTCCCATCGGCCCACCGGCGGCCCAAGCCTCGCTGTCCTCCATTCCCCCCCCCCCCCCCCCCGAAAGGGAGTCTCATATTATTTAATTCAGCAAGGTTTCGTTGACAACATTAATTTTTTTTCAGTGTTAATTGTAAAAAAGAAATGCCGTAGGTATCGCCAAATGCCTAGAGAAAAAAGGTAATCCCACACTGACGATTAAACCAGGGTCCCACCGCATAAGAGACGGACACCTTTCAAGGGGGTTACTCTACAGCTTCAAATAGTTGTTTTCACAATTCGTATTATACGAGACCCAATGGGGGAACTGCTGGCATTTGTTTCCCCGGGCTGTTGTGCCGGCGGCAGAATATCCACTTCCTTTTTTCGCGGGTGTGTCACCGGCCCGCAGACCCGTCCACGCAGCTTCACGGCGACGTTCTGCGGCGGCTCATTACAAGAATGTTAACCCACGTGTCCCACCCTACATGCCATTTGCGGCGAAAAGTTGGGGTAACTTGTTACCAAAAATAAAAGCTAATCATATTATTATTTAAAACAATCTGCTGATGAAACAGCGTGTCAATGAAACGTCATTCGATGAACCGATTGCCACCGCCAATGAGAGGCGTCTGTCAGGAGAATTTTGGGGAAAATATTTTTCCAGCTGCCGGGAGAACAGACACTACGGCCTAGAATTACCCCGTTTCTGTTTGCTTTGCAATATTTTCAGCTGTATAAAAGCTTAGCCCTACCTCTTTATCTCTTTACATTTCGCAGATCGATTGCACGTCTGTACTTCTCTATGGAACACGCTGCGTGTAATAAACTTCTATGAGATTTGAAGAAAAACTTTTGTGTCTGTTTTGCTGCCTGTTTACAAACTCATGTGCGAGTACTTTTTCTTTACGCGTTTCCTTTATGTAATAAATAGGTTAATTCAGTTCGGGACGTTTTAAATAAGTTCCCACCTTCCAGACGATACGCATTCAGGGTTAACGAATAATTCGCAGGGGTGCCAGATGCTAGCTCCATAGCGATTCATTTCAGCAAGCATTTAAGCGGAGGGATGCCGCGGCTAGGCTTCTGCTAGAGCAAGTGAGCCAGCACTGCCTTTCGTGGCTTTATCGCGCCTGTTCATTTGCTTGTGCATGATATATTTAGTTACATATTTCAGAAAGAGCTAATGGTGGCCAGTCATCCTTGACTTCACGACGACTTTGCTGAGGTTGCGGAAGAACGTTTAGTCCATTGTGAGTCAAGCTCTTCAGAACATTGCGATGCTACAGAAACATGTGAACTTATGTAGAGCCTTGGCGCATTCACAACGTGCTGCTTGAGATGTGTTTTACTAAGACCAATGTGGGTTTGAAAGCGTTGATCTTAGACCTTTGGATCTTTTTGTAGATGCCATCAGTGTGAAGAATCGGCAGCTTAAAAAACGGTGGTGAAGTCGCTGCCAGGGTCTTGCGACAGGGGAGGCGGCAGGAAGAGGCGTTCGGAAGCCGTAATGGCTCCCCAGCCCCAGGACTCGCCCCAGGACCCTCCCCAGGACAAGGCATATAGGCTCCCCGCTGAACCTCCTCCCTAGCCCGTTTGAATAAAAGTTCCGAAAAAAGTATTAATTGATCTTGAATTAGTCATTTGCACGCCAGATGAAATAGTGCAGAGACAAAGCATAGGGGGACCTTGCCATTTGTGCCCAGAATGCTTATTTGCAGTGGGCTACTAATACACAACAGGCCAGGGTTTTTTAAAACCCAATGTTGGAATAACCAGGATTTAAACGCATTGCCATCATTGCATAGCCAGCATTAAATATGTGGCATTGGGACATGCCAGTGAATTAGCTTGACTGCCAATAACGGCCTATTCAATGAATGAACTTTTATACCAATGATAGCATAGCCATTGAATTAGTGTGAAAGCCAAAATTGGCATAGCT
>JAZHYW010011015.1:0-47927 GCA_037355805.1 Ixodes ricinus | reverse complement strand
GACGAAATGTTAGGCCAGGTGGCGCAAGCTGCCGACCGTTACAAAGGGTATAGCCATTACCCATCCAACCATCCATCCATCCATACGGGGTGAAGCGAAAAACGCCGGAGTCAAGACACTTCGCAGCCGCCACTTTGACCGCTTAGAACTTTTATGCCAAGCAAATGGTGCAACATGTTCCTGTACGTTCCTTTTCCCCGGCCTCAGGAGAGTTGTACCCCTGAGTTTTAATGAAATCAAGGCCGTTTTTTATTTTGTTTTTTCAAGATGGATATTATTTTGCAAAAGCTTTTTTTTAAATAGTTTTGTTTAATGTTGATATTTTTATTAGAAGTTAATATTTTGCAGGATTAATTTAGATACTCCTGGCCTATAAAGTAGCTAATGCCATACTTATTGAGGTAGAAGGCCTGAAAGTTAGTGTATTTTTTGCACTTGGTCTAAAGTTATAAATTTTTATATATTTTTTAATTCGTAAAGCACATAATAGTTGCATGCAGTTCACTTAAACTTTGGTGAGTTACATGAAACAGGAAACATTTTTGGCGTACCTCTCTTTGCCTGCCTTCCACAGGACCGCAAACTCGGCAACTAATGCAGTCCACGGTAGGAGCAGGGCCGTCGCGCAATCTTGAGACATTTTTCTTTCTCGTAGTGAAAACGAGTTTTCGAAAAAAAAGTTCAGTTTCGTGCGATTCATTTGTGTGTACATCACATATAAAAACAAAAATATAAAATAAAAATGTTGAGTGGACCTGCAGGTTCGATCTCTCGTGGAATCACACTGAAGTGGAATCTTTACGGGACTACTGACCGTGTGCTCTTGTAAAGTTTAATTGTACAACGCCGTCTTTTTTGCTGTTTATTTGGTCGCTATGACCTCGAAATTCTGAGTTTTTCGAATAAATCCGAATGGACGGAAAATTTACCGGCGAGTGTTTTTCCGATCTTTTCGGATTTATCCGGAAACACGGAACCCTAGTCATAAATCGTTGATCGCCAGAGCGCGTCGTTGGGACGATGTTTCGTTATTTGTTGGCGTTTTGGGTCACGAAAATGGGGATGAAAGATTTCACGCTTCAAACGGTCCTTGCGTGAGGGCTGAAGTTAGCAACTGCAGGCAGACAAAAGCTACCGAAGCGTCAAAGGGTCAACACTGTCTTACCCCTTCTTTCTGTTCGATGTAGTAGAGATGAATTGATTTGGCGATTTCAAATATTCTACAGAGATGCATTTAAAATGTTTACTTATTTTAGATGCGGAAGAAACATACATTAGTTCGTCGATTTTGTTTGAATTTCGACATTCGCTGTGCATATAAAGTTTCGGAGGCTGATTTCTACCGTAATCAATCAGAGTTTTATTGTGTTTCCCAAACAGCTTTAGGGGCCTTTTTAGGGTTACACTTCACATTATAAAACAGCACTTAACTAAACAAACTACACGTCAATCATAACTACTATACTATTCTTGAACTTTTTAAAAGGTATAAGAAAGTCCACGTGAGGGTTAAAATACTTGTTGTACGTGAGCATCACCCGTGTCAGCGGGGGACTGGACTCTAGATAAGAGGGGTAAAAAAAGGAGTAGACCTATTTGACCGCTGGGGGACATCAATTGAGATTCTACTCAATAACATTGGGGAATCAAAAATAGAATTGAACAACTTATATAAAAACACCATGTCGCGAACTAGTCGCCTAGTTGAAAGAGGCGCAAGACCAAGAGTGGCCAAAAGGAGCACATAATCATAAAAAAACACTCCGTCCAATGTGGCGATCATAGACAATTCTCACAAGTCGTCTCTGTATGCACTCCAACCTGAGCGCCTGACTAACACCCAAAGAATTCCATACCGTAGAACAAAAGTCCAACCGTAATAGAACCAAAGCCCGAAAAAGGTTCAGTAAAGAGTTGTAATTTCGAAAGTCACGGGTAATGCCAAGAATTATCCCCAAGATTCGCAAAGAATCCTTATTAACCTTTGAAACATGATAGTTAAAGTTCAGACGTGAATCGAACAAAATGCCAAGGTCACGCACAACAGACGATCTTAAAATTTCAGAGCCTGTAATGTGTAAGGATGAACAACAACATTTGCCTTTTTATTATAATGCAATTAATTGCAAAGGTGCAAGCGAGCTGGACAAGAATGACGAAAATAATCCCTGGAGAAGGGGAACAAGAGGGACAAAGGACAAACACAAATCTCCAAACACAGCTAGGTGACTGGTGCGCGACCGAAAAATTTGCCTTACGGGAAAAAGAAACAACCTTAGTTTTGGTGGGGTTTAAACCCAGCGAGTTCGCACCGGACCACAAATGAATAGCATCAATATCTTTTTGTAACAATTCACAGTCCACAGGCGTGTGGATACTACAATAAATTTTCACGTCATCAGCATACTGAAGTATCATTGAGTCATTCACACTAGTTACAAGATCATTTACAAAAATATTAAAGAGCAAAGGTCCAAGGTTCGACCCTTGTGGTACCCCAGAGTTCAACAGATAAGGGAATGATTTGCATCCTAAGTAGGAGACCATGTTTGGGCGTTCACCAAGATAACTAGCAAACCAGTCGCAGAAACCCGAAGAAAGACCCATATGTAACAGCTTCGAGAGCAATAATTTGTGATCTACAAGGTCAAACGCCTTCGAACAGTGAAAATAAATACCATCAACTTGACCACGGGACCCAACTATAGGTTTCGCGAACTCCAAAAAGATTAAAAGATTTGTTTCAACAGATCGTCCACGACAAAAACCGTGCTGATTCGGACTGAGCGTTTGCTTAAAATGAAAACTCACACGCTTAAAAATGACTTTTTCAAAAACCTTCGAAAAAACAGAAAGCAGTGCGATTGGTCTGTAGTTATCGATACAAGTGGAGCTTCCAGATTTGTGCACTGGCATAACCAAATCAGTTTTCCAGGCTGACAGAAATGTGCTCGTTATTAAGGACATGCTAAATGTGTGATGCAGTACAGGAGCCAAGATATCAGAGCACCCTTTAACAATAAAGGCCGGGATCCCATCTTCCCCACATGACTTTTTTGGGGGCAAGTTTTTTTATGGCCCAGACCACGTCATCAATAGTCAATACGGGAAATGGCATTAGAAGGGGATTTTCAGAACACAGAGTTGCGTTTTTGGACTGGAGGACATTGGGGTTTCCTATTGATGAGAAGTGTTTTGCAAAGAGTTTGCACACATTGAATGAGTCAGACACATGACCTGTTTGAGTCTTCACAGTTATATCATCAGCTCTACTGGATGGCCTACTATATCTGACATATTTTCAGAGGCGGTCGGGACAGCGCTGAAGGTCAGACTCAATGGGGTCATACAGTCGGCATTTGTCTCTTTTAAATAAACGCTTCACGACAGAGCGATACTCCTTAAATAGGGAGCGCCATTTGTTCAAGCCAGACGACTTATATCTTTTGTGAAAACGTGATTTCAAAGTCAGTGCCTGCCAGAGATCATTTGAGAACCACCAAGGAATTTTGCCTCGGCTATCACGTTTCATCGGTATAGAGCGGTCCATAGCACACTTTAAAGATCTGTCAGCCGAGAGATGGCAATGTCAGCGTCAGCACACTTGTAAAGAGTGTCCCAGTTAATATCGCTCAAATGCGCATACAATCTGAGGTAGTCACCACGAGCGTATTCAAACATCGGAGCCCGCGCATCCGATCTGACAGTAAAGGGAAATGAAACCACCACTGAAAAAGGCGGATGCCACTTGTCAGCAGGAACGACTGGAAAGGCAACAACGCTCTGCGAGACCACGCTGATGTTCGTTATGCACAGGACAAGGACGTTACCGGCAGCATTTACAGCACGACTAATTTGTTGAAAACCATTAAAATTCACGATATCGAGTAGCTCCTGCTCACATCCAGGGCTTAAATCTGCACTGGACATGTTCAAATCCCAGTTAACTCCAGGCACGTTAAAGTCCCCTAATATTAAAACGTTGTGATTAGAAAAAATCGGCCGAATTAGAGATGTGACTGAGAGCATGACCTTGCGTGGTAAAAGCAGAACGAGGCGCAAAGTAATAGTTCCCGATAAGCAAATTCGGTCCGTTCATGACTCGAACTTCAATCCAAACGCTTTCATTTATCTCAAGGGCAGACCGCCGAAAGCACGATAAGGATTTCTGTACAGCCGTAAGTACGCCTCCACCGAGAGTGGAGGAGGAACCTGTCGAATCCCGGCCACATGTAAAAACCTGGTCATCGGAAGTAAAGTACTCAGAACTAGATATAGAACTGGTTAGCCAAGTTTTGAGGGATACATAATATGTCAAAATTCGAGGCCAAAACCGATGTAAAAAAAAAATCAGACTTCGTCCGCAAACCACGCACATTCTGATAATAAATTTGTGTACTATTCATTGTGTTATGGCGCTTTATCTCGAGTCTCGGAAGATTCAGAATCTACGAGCGGACCCCAAAAAGGCCTAAGCAAGCACCCCTCGAGCCACACGCAAGCATCGTTGATAAGACTAAAGTTATTAACGGTGGTGCTTATATGAAACGAAGCGTACGTGTCATATTCGCTACGAAGCTTCTTGCAAGGGAGAGAGCCCAACTCCAAAGTGGAGGACACAAGTTGACATAGCTCTTCAGATGTAGTAGACGGATTTAGCCTTGAGACGAACAGGGCACGTCTGGCAGGTGGGCGAGGCACAGAAGACACAGGTGCGTTCTTGCGGGCACCCATTCCTGGCGGCGGACAACGCTTGCGGTAATTGACGACCTTGTACCCATCGCCCGGTTGATCCAGTACTTTCGCTTGTCCGACATCATCCAAACTCGGCGCGGCGGGGGTGGGAGGACCGACTGCGTTTTGGCGGTGCCCAGCGGAACTGGGCGCGGCCACTTTGTCCCTGGATTGAGGATAAAGAACAGAAGAAACGGCGCTTCGTGCCACCTTGACGTAGGTGCGCCTGCTTTCAGAAGCTTCACTAGCATGGATGGCGTCAGGCGCGGCAAGCGTAAGCTCCGAAAGCCGTAGGCTCAATTTTTGAAGGTCACCCCGAAGAGCAGCGTTGTCATTTCGAAGGAAATGAACCGTACTGACGATTTTGTCCACTTTTCGTACGAGCGCCGTTACAAGTTCGCCGAGACTGCAGGCGCACTGTCCAGTAGCGTCCGGTCCCACACAATCTTCGCCATCAGCACTCACGGAAACCACGATAGGATCGCTATCGAGAATCCCAGCACTATCCGGGTCACGGCGCTTGGTACACGAAGCACGCTTTTACGTGCTCACTCCGCTGGACATGTAGAAACCGTAATCGTCCCCTTCAACATTAAGGCATTTACAGTGAAAGCGGCGCTTGCAGATGACACTACAAGCCAGGAATTGTTGACGGCCGAAACACTGGGCAGAGCACTTTCCGCACACGTCTTTGCTCCCAGTCATTCAGGCACGGAATGACTGGGAGCAAAGACGTATTTTCATGAGTAAGACGCCGTCCTATGGTCATTGTACCCCACGGAACCTTCTCGAATGTGGCGGCCCTGCAAAGGTCCTCCAGAAGGTCCGCCCCGTAGACCACGTAGACCGCGATTCCGGCCACCCCGATCAACCGCCCATGTGTCCACCTGGACAGTCCTGAACAACAAAAGAAGAGTTGAATGGGCCTCCAACCTACCACAAATAAACCAAAAACACATCGAAGGAGGTATTGCAGGAGCGGCAGTCCCAGAGCCGTTTTGAAGGCCTTGCCTAGTCGGAACGGCACCCACGAGAACCTGTAACAGAGTACACACAGAGCTCCGTCTCCTCTCCATTATGACATCGTTATCAACACGCCCGATACGTCGGAGTAAATAAAAAGGGGGAGGGCGGAAAATATTTGGCTCAAACGGAGAACGAAGTAGTAGCTCGGGCGACAGAAGCTCGAATGGGGAACGGAGATTAGCTTGGTCCGGATGACCGGAAGAGCGCCCCGGGAAAACCCTGATCTCGATATTGGATTTATGGTCTGCCCTCAGGATAGGGACGGGGCCGAATTCTACGAAACCCTACCCTTCCTACAGTGTTTGCCCTCCTTCTGAGAGAGAACCTCAACCTCACAGTGCTGGCGTGTTTGTTCAGCGTCTGAGTTGGAGTAGTTTCCAGAATAACTAGACCTAAACGTAGTGAGGCCGCTTGCTTACCGGGACCTATATGGAACACCACTTCCTCTTCTGCTCCAAAAGAAACTAGTTTTTATAAACAAGCGTTTAATTTTCGTTAGCGAAGCAATATTTCTATCTGCGCACTACAGTTGTTTCTGATGAGTACATTGGCACACGATTTAAATTACCGTGGCCGGGGAACAGTTGTTCAGGGTAGTTCAGGCAGCGTTGGGCAAGGTAGCAGGTCGCACCCACACCCCACTAGAAAAAACGCCATTGCTTCTAGCCGTGAGTGCAGGAAGACCACTGATTGCGGGCACTTTGAAAAACTCAAAGAAAGCACGAGAAGACATCACGGGTTGTGATTTTGGCTGCTTACAACTGGTTGCAACCGGTAAGTCGAATGGTAGATGTAAAACACAGGTGTAAGCTTGGCGTCGACGCATTCTCAAACATGCAGCATCAAACTTCACCGTCTGACATTACCCTTATCTTAATAGATGATAAGAAATATTTCAAAGAAAGACGACCTATAGACCGTTTCGTACATCCTGCCATGTTTTGGTAGCATACTCCTGCCTATCCGTACTACCAAACTACCCTGAACAACGCAGGGCCGAATAAATTAACTTTTTTTTTCTGGTGGGACACCGACCATGCGTTGAAAATTTTAATATTCCAACACTAGATTTTGATACGAATATAAAAAGGGACACTTAAATATTCTCTGCGTCAAGATATCGCACTATTAGATCATTTTCACTCCAAGCGATGGGCGAGAAGTGTTTTTATCACTAACTCACAACATGATGCCAAAGCAAAAAAACAAAGCAACAAAACAAAAGCAAAAAAAAAGGCACATAGCGCTTAGGGGATCACAGCAAGGACGTCGTAGGAAACAGAAGGCCAATAAGACGCAAGCTTTGGATCAGGGTTTTTGGTACGAGTCTTTCTTATAGAACCAGACTGCAGAACAGATATGTTGCCCAGTCTCCAAAAAGACCATAGGTAGATTTGTTTATGAGACCATTTTCCCAAGAATCAGATTTGCCTCAAAATAACTGAGTTGCTGTTACCTTACCAAGGTGCCTTGTCACTAAAATGGGTAATACCGAAGTAACCGCAAGACAACTCCTGGAAATAACACTGTTGGGTACCAAAATCAATAACTTGTCTCGAGACCATAGGGGTGAAATGAAGCGTATGAAATAAGAGGAAAGAGAAAGTAAACGTCAGGTAACAGCTGCGCCTATGCACATGTATTGTAAAACGTATGTATGTATATGTCAATGATAAAATAAGCGCCACCTATGAATTTCCCTGAACAAGTAGTACTGTAGTTTTGGTCCCAAATCAACATATGATACGGCGGCCATGACGACGCTAAAGAACCCACTTGTAGGTTTATTGCTGACTTCAGACAAAACTGAGCAGCGTTTACTCAAATAAGAAGCTGCTGATTTTTGTATGGGCTAGAATAACGTGTCTTGTTTAAAATAGCAATGCCTATCAAAGTGTAAAACATATATTATGTTTGTGTCGAAGGAATTCGTGTTTTTGGCTCAAGTTTCAAACTTTCCTTTTCTTTTACTTCTTTTGTGTGTATGTGTGTGTGTGGGGGGGGGGGCGGGTGTGAATTCAAAATTAAGAAAACGCGAATATATGCAAACAAGTATATATTGAAGTTTGTCTACCAGAAGTTCGGATACCTCGTGTTGACATTTAACGACGGTGCATTTATACGAAGAAACAAACTTTCCTATTTCTGCCTGTTGTGTTCATTTTCGTCCAAGCCTTACAAGACAAATATTAGTTATATATTTTATAAAATTCATCACACATTTAAAACCTATACCCATCAGTTTGTTAAACGTTTCAGGTGTGTACACTCAGCAGGTGATGTGAAAATTGACCTTGCATTTTAGAGCGCAGCTCTTAGGCGCCCGTTGCCGGCTTGAGTGGCGTCGGCGTCGCCGTCGCCGTCGGCGTAACCGCGCGTTTCATGCAACTCAGGTTGCATGCAACTCAGCGTTGCATGTCGCCATAACCACGCGTTGCAAGCAACTCAGGTTGCATGCAGCCTGTGCTGCATGCAACCTGAGTTGCTTGCAACCTTCCGAAGTCACGTGACCCCCAGGCCATGTGACTTCCCCCGAGGTCACGTGCCCCAGAGGTCACATGACCCCTCCAAGCAACTCAGGTTGCATGCAACCTGCGTTGCATACAGCCTGAGTTGCTTGCTACCCCCGAAGTCACGTGACCCCCAGGTCACGTGGTCCTCCAGGTCATGTTACCTGGAGAACCAGGTGACCTCCCCCGAGGTCACGTGACCTTCCAGGTCATGTGGTCCTCCAGGTCACGTGACCCCCTTTCCCAAGGTCACTTGACCCCCCGTGCCTTCCCCTCCTCCTCAAGAGCTGCGCTCCAATTCGGCGTTACAGGGAGTTGTAAACGGCTTTAATTTTTTGTTTCCATGAAGACTGGATTGCAAGAAATATAACCCTTAAAATAACATGAAAGTGAAGAAAACCACCGTTATGCGCAGCATATCAAGACACCTTAAATATTGAAACATTTCTGTCCAAGCTAAAGCTCTGCCTATTCGTACCACCACACCATGCACGGTTGAGAACGTCGAATTTCACGTGATCGCACCAAGGTAAATTTTCAATCAAGTCATATTTGCCTTATATAAAGATGAAAAGAATGTTCTCTTGTATACAGACATGTATAATTATTTTTAGGAAGCGACCACGCCTTGAAATTTCTAATGCTTCGTGTTCAAATTTTGAGATCAGAGAAACAAATAAAATCAACCACCTAAAACTTTTCTGCGTCAAGGTGTCACGCTATGGCATCATTTTGACTACGACCAACCAGCGACGAGTGGTTTTATCGGTTAATATCAATGTGATGCCATAGCAACCAACAAGGCAACAAATTATGCTCGCATCGTCATGGGCTTGCTGTTATTTATACTGGATTGAGGTCGGATCAATTGCACATAGCGCTCAGTGGATTAAGCGCTCAGTGGATAGCAGCTCCTCGAACGCTACTGGAACCCAAAGGAACAGATTCAAGAACTGGTATAATGTCCGAATCTCCAAGACGACCGTTTGAAATCATTTTTCTAGCCAGCTTCATATCTCTAGCGGTGGCGACCTGCTGCAGCGGTTCAAGTCAAGATATCAACTCCTTTCTTCTGAACTGGACCCAGGCAGGAAACGATGTGATCTTCGTCTGTTGTGGTGGAGCTTGGGACCCTCACGACATCAAGTGGCAGAAGAGTGTTGCCGTGAAAGGGACACGCTGGTGCGCAGGCTGGGACAATGTAAGTTCCCTTTTCAAGCAGATCATAGTACGTGGCGCCCCAACACTTTTTCTGATGTATCGTCACCGTGGAACCCCAGGAGGCTGCGTTGACGCGGTAGCAGAGTTGTTCAACGCCTGGTTTTCTACGCAATTTATTGTGTTCGGGCAGTTCGATGCATGCCAAGCTTCCGCAACACCTTTTTCTAGTGAGCGGAAAACCCTTTGTATCTGCGACGTCTCGCCACGTTTAGAAAAATCTAGAACTGCAATCAAGGGTGTTAATTGGTCTAGTGTGTGCGCACATCCTGGAACCGATCACTTTTTAAAATACGATCATGAAAAGAACAGACCGCGGAGTCTTCTTTCCTTCTCGGGAAAGAACGTAGCGGTAGGCTGCATACTGACGCACATGACGTCTCTCACACGCTCCGCCTGCAACGATGTCATGAGTCAAAGTTTATTAGAGGGTTTGACGCGGCTCAATGCAACACCGGTGAAGACATTGCTCTCATACAGAGATCCTATGCCGCAGTTCATCGCTAAAAGAATCAATGTCTTGATGTTTTTACGACCAGTGATGACCGAGTATCTCTCATATCTCGATGTACCGCTTGTCACGGATTTGAGGTCCGTCACGTTTTACGTGAAGAAATCTGGAACCAAGCCTGTCAATATTGGGTACATCCTTGAAGAATCAAAGCTGGCGCTGTTATTCTTGACGCTGTGTCTCCTACTTTGCTTTGCCGTACTTCTTCTGGCTGATTTAGTGGAGCCCGCCACGTCAGGCATGACCGTGGCCAACGACATTATGCTCTTTCTGGTTGCGACTTTCTACTCAACTTCTTGCGACATGCCAGCAATTGTTCGTTGCTGTACCAGTCGCCGCTTTGTCATCCTGGCTTGGGTCCTAGGCAGCTTCTCACTTTCCGTGTACTTCAGAGGTCAAATCACTTCATGGCTGATTGCTCGCACACCAGAATGCATTGTCGACGATCCGATTAAACTGGAAACGGCTCTAGACGCAAACGCAATTCAACCATGTGCGACTGAGAACACGCGTGCCTACATGATAGTTATGATAAAGAGTACAAACAGAACTGTACTCTTGAATAAAATTATAGAGTCCATTGGTTCGCCCACGAAAGAGACCGTTAAGACGAATGTGTTTGAATGCCTGAAATGCGCTACAAAGAAGTCCCGATTTTGTGTGATATGGAGACAGCCTGAGTGTGTTTTGAAGGCCGTGCATTTCGGGGTCACCGTGTCAAAGGAGCCGTTACTAGTAGCCTACTCGGCTGTCCATGTTCGGAAACACTACAAACTGAGGATGGCTTTTCGGTCGCTTTCTTTAAGAATCTTCGAAGCTGATTGGCTTCACATGAGCAACGTCGCGTGTCTGGCTCTCCAGAAAAAACTCATAATCGAGCCGATGCCGGAGTCTGTTAGTTTGCACACAGTAGGGCAGTTTATGGTGCCGTGTTTCGGTGTGTCGGTTGCTGTTTTCCTTTTGGAGGTACTCTTGGGGCGCTACTTCATTCAACGTGCTAGGATATTGACAAGAGTACGAGTTGTGTAGGATATTTATGATTTAAAAGGAAACATTTTTCTATCCTGGAAATTATTTTATTTAAAAATTGCTCCGGATTTTTGTGTGTTCGGGTGTACGTAATCAAATGCCTTTCGATCGCCCTAGATGTACTATGTTAATCAACCTGGCGACAAGCCACGACTGTTTGCTTGAGTGTATACTTGTACAACACATGGCTTACATACCATCATGAAGTTATGCCATATAAGCTGTTGCGCTTTCTTTGGTAGTGACATAGGCACACGGATATTTAAATAAACTCATTGAGCAATGCAAAAACAGTTTTCTATGTGGTTACTGCAATGTCTTTACTTTCATATGGTATCAGCTTGGCACCGGCGTACGGGGCCTGTCATCTCGCTTAGAAATGCTTGGGTTGTTTCTAGCACCTGATACCCGCGTCGCCAATACTGCCGCACGGCGGGCATGTAAAACAGCAATTCGGTCGGCAAGGTGAAACGCAGGGAAATGAACAAGTGGTCTATTTGCTTGAACATATTAGACACAAACAGTGCAAAGGACGGTGAGTAGTAGAAGTTGAAAAGACGAGCGCGAATTAACAAATGACATATTAATCCAGAAAAATATGTTTCCTTACATTTGTTTTTTTCTCTTCGTTCTTATTCTCGTGTATTAAAACGTAAGTTGTTTGTCAGCGCTCGTCCTGTCCTCTTCTACTAGTTCCTTTCCTTAGCACTGTTTTTCTCCATAAGGTGAAATTTTGTAGAGTCTGAATGGCAACGTGTTGCACTGAACGTTTGCTGTCAGATCTTCGAAGCACAGACCAGATCAGGCCAGAATTTTAAGGCCGGACCCGACCCGGCCAGAAACATTCCTGACTCGAACCCAGCCCGGGTTTTACATTGGTTTGTTAGCGTCGTTCCGAGCCCGTGACCCAAGTGATAAGTATTTTGACCCGAGCACGACACGAGCGAGCCCCTTATTTGTATCCTGTTCTCGACGCGAGCCCGCCCCGAGCGTGTTTTATAGCTGGTTTATCAGATAATCTTAATGGAATTATGTCATACTTGGGGACGGAAATGACCCTCGTATAAACATTATAAAAAGCGAGAAATATATTTGTGGAAATCGAAACAGCTACCTCTTCTTTGCCATTTTGACCTTGAAAAACTGAGGTATCCGCAAACAATGAGAAAGAAGTGTTCGTACTTTTTCTTTTCCACATCTTGTAGGCGTCGCATATTTCTGGAATTAAAGTCGAAAGCTCGATGATGTCACGGTTGAGAGGCGTTCTACGGTTCAGTCCTCGGCTGACGTCCGAAGCAACACACAGGAGATCGTTTGTCTGAACCCTTTTAAGTGTGCTGCGTGTATGTTTTGACAGTTGAAAGTGAGCCAGCCAAAATCGTCATCCACGAGGTCACCTGGGCTAAGTGCCACCACCTCCTACGTGCAACTGCTTGACTTTTCTGTATTCTGTTGGCTCTCGGTGTTCTTGGGGATGCACAATCTCTGCATCTTACCTGCCTGATGCCCATGTTTGCGGACCCATGAACGAGTCAACTAGGCTGAACACGGGAGAGTACACCAGGAGATGCGGCTACTGCGAACGCTGCGGAGACTCGCCGATGGCCTTCGCAACGGCGCCGCTCAGGTAGTCGGCGGAGTCTAAAGATGCCTCAAGTCGTTTCGACATAGCACTTTTTATTTGGCATAATGGTATATCCCAGGGCAATGCAAGAGCTCTTTATTCTTGTTTGTCATGGGGTGTACATACATACACTGTAAAAGCAAAACTAAGCTAAAGGTTTGCATCTTATACGTTCCATTTTATGGCAAATGAATGTCACGTTCAAGAAAATGGATGCGCGAATATGCATTACGCACAGCATAATTTCTCCCAATTTGTCGTTTCCTTGGTCCCAATGCATACTGCAACGCGATCCCTTGTGAAAAATGCACCACACCGAGTGCTGGGATGACTTGATGTGACACCAGACTTTTTCACAGTGTGATTTGGGATATTATCACACCAGCAATCTGGTGTTCTGGTGTGACACCAAAAATGTGGTGTGCTGGTGTGACAACAGCAATCTGGTGCTCTGGGCTGACTACTGCATTTCGGTGTTCTGGTGTGACATCAGGTTTTGTTGTGTTGTGATACCAGAGCACCTGTTAACTGGGTGTTGCTTTACTTACAAAAAACGGTACAATGATAAGTTTGACAACAACGCTGCTGTCCTAATAACTTTATTCAAAAAAGAGAAAAAGCACTTCAGTAAAGCTTCGAAACCTTTACGGTTCTCGAGAGTTGGCCGTGATCAACTGGAGCTTGTTGGGAGCCACGGCCCTGCGTCGAAGAACCGAACGCCTCGTCGTTCCACAATTCATGGCCTTTCAGCATGCGGTTGACTCGTGCCTTAGTTACGCTAATCCGTTCCGCGTACCCCTCGGTGCAAGTTATCTCCTCTTCTAAGGCATTATATTGGACAGATGGCTCGATTTCCGTGTCGAGCTTATTCAAGGAAGCCTCCTTATGTAGAAGAATATTAAATCTTTCTTCGATCTCACCGATGTCGGTTGGATCAGTGGCCAGCAGGACGTCAATCTCGTTGATGATCTTTGTTGTGGCATCGCAGGTAGGCTCGCAGGGTAGGCGCTGCCGCAGGGTAGGTAGGGTACACCAGCATTTCTAGTGGGCCCACCAGGCTGGCGTGCTCGCTGGTGTCACACCAGGTTTGCCTGGTGTATTTTTCATTAGGGATGGAACCACTCCTTGACGTTCAAAACTGTTCAGAAGCTTTTGCGTCGGCATTCGGATGCGGCAATAGGTTGTCATTGTAGAAATTATCCAAGACTGCGGTGATGACAGAAACGTGTCAGGGATAAGCAAAGAGGCACTAAGCACAGCTAATTTAGTATAGCCACAAAACTAGCTTATTTTGGGTCTGAGCTAAAATGAACAGCTCCCTATAGACAATACATTAAAAAATCGCTGCGAGACCAGGGAGTCCTGGTGTAACAGCAAACAGTCTGGTGTGTCCTCGAGACAGGCTGATGCTAGCAGCACACCAGCTGGGTGAGTCCGCCGAGCGTCTAATGGCTACACTAGATGCCTGGTGAACTCACCAGGTTAGCGTGATGTACTTACTTGTGGACTTTCACAGTGAAAAATACACCAGGCCGAGAGCTGGCGTGACTTGATGTGACACGAGACTTTTTCACAGATGTGATTTGGAATATTTTCACACCAGCAATCCGGTGTTCTGGTGTGACACCAGAAGTCTGGTGTGCCGGTGTGACACCAGCAATCTGGTGTGCTCGTGTGACACCAGCAATCTGGTGTTCTGGTGTGACATCAGGTTTTGTTGTGTTGTGATACCAGAGCACCTGTTGACTGGGTGTCGCTTTACTCACAAAAAAGGATACAATAATAAGTCTGACAACACCTTTGCTGTCATAATTACTTTATTAAAAAACACAAAAGTAAAGGTTCGGAAGCTTTACTCTTGTAGGGAGTTGGCCGCGATCAACTGGAGCTTGTCCGGAGCCACTGCTCTGCGTCGAAGAACCGGACACCCCGGCGTTCCGCAATTCTTGGCCTTTCAACTTGCGGTTGACTCGTATCTTAGTTGCGCTGATGCATTCCGCGTACACCTCCGCGGCAGTTATCTTCTCTCCTAAGGCATCATATTTGACAGATTGCTAAATTCCCTTGTGCAGTGCTTTCAGAGAAGCCTCCTTAAGTAGAAGAAGGCCAAATCTTCCTTCGACCTCGCCGATGTCGATGGATCCGTGACCAGCAGGACACCAATCTCGTTGATGATCTTTGTTGTAGCGGCTCACAGAAGTCCTCCTTCGCTTCAGGCGGCCGACGCCCTCCTCGGTCACAGTAGCCATGATCCGGCCGTTATTTCCCTGGTTTCGGCACCGAAAACTGTAATAATTACGAGCTTTCTTTGCTGTTTTGCTACCAGACCAAGTATGTCGGAAGTCAGGAAAGCGGACCAACACACATTATTTCGGCTTCGACTCGCAGAGAAGACGCCTTTATTTTTTCAAACTTCAACAATAATACTGGCGGAAAGAGAAAGGGAAACCCCCGAAGAGGCGAGCGCCCGAAGCTGCTCAAGGCTGCCCGGGAAAAGGCCGGGGACGAGGAGGACACTTCTTGAGCACAAAGGAGCCCGCCGTGGGGTCTCCGGAGATTACCAAGACGGAAGGAAACGATGCACCGCGTGGGGGAAGGGGCCTCACACAAACTAATCAAAACCACGCTCGCGGACGGGAGGAAAAGTCAACAAAAATACAATACTGGTGTAACATCAAACTGCGTAATGTGCACATCAGGCAGCCTAGTGGGCACATGAGCCCGTGTAGTGTGACACCAGACTCTCTTGGTGTGCCCATCAGGCTGGAGAGCGGGTACACCAGCATTTCTGGTGGGCACACCAGGCTGGTGTGTGGGTACACCAGCATTTCTGGTGGGCACACCAGGCTGGTGTGCTCGATACACTAGCATTGGTGTTGGGCATACCAGAACTTCTGGTGTCACACCAGGATTCTTTGATGTCACACCAGGATTGCCTGGTGCATTTTTCATTAAGGTTGTGGATACACCAGACAGCTTAATGAGCCCTTCAGACTGTGTCAGGCATATCACGCAGTTCAGCAAGCACTCTAGCTTGGCGTGGTCGATGATGATGATTTTAATAATAATAATAATAACAATAATATTGAAAGACTTTTTAGAAATCTGTAACACGAATTTATAGCGTAGCTCTTGAGGAGGAGGATGGGAGGTAACGGAGGGGAGGGTATGCCCCTACTCCTCTCCTCTTCCTCCTCTCCCCTTCCTTCCTCCTCCTCCTATCATCTCGTCCTCCTTCGTACCCTCCACTCCTGCATACTCTCCCATCCTCCTCCTCCGTTACCTGCCCTCTTTCCCCATATTCCCCACTGAATTTAGCTGAAAAATCAACGCCACGAGGCTTCAACACCAATTCAGTTTCCCCCTTGAATTTATTGTGGAAAATGACGTCACATGACTTGGTTTCACCTGACCTATGACAAAAGTTTGTTTCTTTGCAAGTTTTAGCGGTGAAATTGACGTCACGTGACCTCAACACCTATTCGATTCCCCGTTAAATTTAGTAGGGAATCGGATTGGTGTCAAGGTCACGTGACATCAATTGTTCCGCTATATTTAGCGTGGTCAAGCCGACACCGACGGCGACGCCGACGCAGCGAAGCACGGAAACGGGCGCGTAAGAGCTGCGCTCTAATAATAAACATATCAAGCACGTTGTTTTATTTTTTAGAAGAGCTACGGTTTTGTCCGTACGGTTTGTCAGATGCCGTTTGGTGTTTTCACAAATCACAACGAAAAAACTAATAGCAATAAAAAATCAGGTGTTTTTAGGGCGTTCTCGAAAGGCGTTATAAATGCACAGCTTTTAGGGCCTCTTGAGCTCTTCCTTGGACGGGCGTTTGCCGAGGCCACAGAAGCGCACATTGCCAGGAATTTGTGATATATACAGGGGTTTTTTGGGGGGTTTTAGTTTGAATATTTTTGTTTAAAACAAGCCTTGAAAGCTACACTCATACTGTTTGTGCATATGAGTTATACTGCCAGGGGAAAATAGTATAGGGGCCAATCGTAATGCTCAGTCGTCTAATTAAGCAAAATTAGTGAATTAACTTTTAAATTACTGTAGACATATGGCACAAATTTGAAAGCTGCTGAGCGTCATCGAAACCCACAACATCCGTAATGCATAAAGATTTTGAGCGCATGAGAAGCGCAGTTGTGTGCTAAGGGTACAGGACGTGCAGCAGGAGTGAGGCTACAGGTGCGATAAAGCACACGCACTATCTTTCTGTCTCTTATCTTAGCCCAACCTTTCTAAGCCTGGACGATTGGTACCCTTATCGCACTACTACGCTTCCCACGTGCTCAAAGTATTTCTAGAATATATTGATTTATAGATTTTCGATGACGCTCAGCAAATTTCTAGATTAGAATCATATGTATATTTTTTCTAACTAAACATATGGTTGGCGAATTCGACCTAATTAGCTGTCTGATCGTTACGATTAGCCCCCATAGCATTACCCCCTAGCCATGTAACTCACCTGCACACAGCGCAGAAGTGTAGCTTTCATGACGTTTTTAAACCTATATGTTAATTTAAAAAAAACTTGCTGCACTAAAGTTGTTAGTGTCACTTGGCATAAAGATGTCACATTAGGATTCAACCTTGGTATTTACCGGTTTTGTTTGAGGGTTTATGGCGTAGCCATACTGCGCCAAACTAAGTAAGCTAAAGAAAACATTAGTCAAAATGCTAAGACTAGACTAGAACTTGGCTATACTTTGTGTTAGACACATGTAGTTCCAAGAAACGCTAAAAAAGGTTCAAATGATATAAGAGGCTGCCCCCCTAGAACGAAAAAAGGGTGAAATGGGATGCTGTTCTTGAAAAACTCGCGGAAATGGGACTTGTATTGTTGTTAAAGGCCATGGCAATGAAAGAAAACATGCAGAACAGATAAAGCTTCGCCAGAGTGCTCGCACACCGGCGGTTTTTTACCTCTAAGCAGATATTAATGAGTAAAGAACGAGTGGCCAATTCTTAATCGGCACAGGAGGAGTTCGTGGAAACGATTTTTATTGTAGGAGGTTTCCCATGCACCTAGTCCTGGTTTGAGAAGATGAAGCTTGTTATTGCGCCTAACTTGCATTCAGATTGCCATTGTCGTGAAAGTGAAAATCTTATGCACATTCTAAGTCCTTGGTGACGTATCTTAAGGTAAAAGGTTTTGTGAAGAGGCGGCTAGTCTATCTGAGCCTCGTTCCCAGTGATGCCCACGTGGCTGTGGATAAAGAAAAGCTTAGTGTCGTTCCCACTCTCGATTCCCTGTTTAACCATTCACCGTACGAGTTGAGTCAACTTCTTGACTGGTGTAACAAACATACTGCAGTAAGTTTGTTAAAAAAATTGTATCTAATCATTTTGCTCCTGATTATATAGTCAGGTGCTGCAGGAACACCATACTGTTTGGCTGAAAAAATGCTGGCAACATTGTTAGGCCTAGTCACATTGGTAAACGAATTGGAATAAACAGCAAAGCCAGCATTCCTTGAGGACTTTGAACCGTCAGTGTAAAACTGGCAGTAATATTCGTATTATTCTATCCGATCTAAACATTCTTGTTGTAGAATGAGAAGGGATACACTATATACATACAATTTCGTCAAACACCAATCACAAGCTATATGTTTAATATCCCATTTAAAAGTATCAGATGCACTTTCTAGGTAATGGACACCTTCTTGAGGCAGGCTAAGGTAGAGATGGAGGTTCACAAAACGAAGACTCAAGGGTCGAACAACAGTTGGCATTTGGTAGAGAGTGCGACAAAACGTAGATTCTCGAATTATATTTCGGGCTGGACGACTGGGTTACAATAACACCTTGTAAGCATTAACCAGACTTAGTAACTGCCGCTTTTCTTTTAGGTGAAATTTCATTCAAGGTCTTATATAAGTTTAAAAGGTGAGATGTCCTTGTAGCACAGGTTGCTAGACGCAACCCTAGGTGATGAACAGGGTCAAACACATTTGAGGCCGACGGCCTCAAATGTGCTCCGTTCCCCGCCCTCAACACAACAGAAACATAACGTGTTCATTAACTTGAAGCCAAGCAACGACTGTCCATATTTAGCTATTGTTTGTGTATGCACACGTGTAACACATCATACATACCATATTGTAGTTATATTGTATAAGCGGTTGCGCTCACTTTGGTAGTGACACTCACTTACCTATACAGAATAAACTTATTAAGCTATGCAAGAACAGTTTTTTTATATGGTTGCTGTAATATCTTTACTTTCGCATGACATTCGTTCCACACAGACGTACGCCCCTTAACTCGCTTAGAATTTTCTGGGTTGTTTCTGCCACCTGACACCCGCGTCCCGAAGGCGGCCACTCGTCAGGGATGTAAGAAGACTATACGTTCGGCAAGGTGAAACGTATAAAAATGAAGTGGTGGACTTGATGGTTAAACATTTTGGACAAAACCAGCGCTAGGGGCAATGAGTAGTAGGAGTGGACGGGCGAGTGCCGATTAGCAAGTGACATTTGCATTTTAATGCACAAAAATATTTTCCTCTTAAATCTCCTTTCTTCTCGTCCTTATTAGCGTGTGTTAAAGCGTCACTTGTTAGTGAGCGGTCGTCCTGCCAACTTCTATTACTCCACACCCAAAGCGCTGTTTGGGTCCATAAGGTGAAACTTTGTGGAGTCTGAATGGCTACGTGTTGCACTGAACGTTACCTGCGGGGCAATTTTTTTAGAGACCAGATCTGGCCGGAACTTTAAGGCCGCACCCGACCGGCGTGACATATTCCTGACCCAAACCCAGCCCGTGTCCGGCTTTGGTATGCTAAGGTCGTTCGGATCCCGCTGCCTGAACGATAAGTTTTTTGACCCGAGCCCGATCCGAGCCGGACTGTTACTTGTAACATGAGCCTGACGCGAGCCCACCCCAAACATGTTTTATAGCGGGCTATTAAAATTATCCTAAACGGACTTACCTTATTCGTGAGGATCGGAAGAACCTTCGTACATACATTAAAAGTGAGAACGCGCTTGTTGGAACTACGTTGCAAAACGTAGTTGTCGCCGAAGAATAAGAAAGGAGGGTTCGTACTTTATTTCTTTGTCATATTTTGAAAGCATGGGCATATTTCGTCAAGGAAGTTTGAACGTTAAACGACTGCGCGGCTGAGAGCGATTTCCATCATAACCGGAGACACGATGGAAGTGCTCCATCAGCTCGCCTGTGCTTTTGCCCTTTCTTCGTTGAGAGCAATTCCATGTTTCAGTCCTCGGCTATGTTCGACAAAATACAGAGAAGATCGTGTGTCGGTACTGTTGTGACATAGCGCCGCAACGCGCCGCTCTTGTACGCGCTGCTATCGTACGCCTCCGGAAAACCTAGAAAAGCGCGGCACTCCGGGAATAAACGGATTTCGTTCACTGGCACTTGGCTGATTGCATACCTCATGCACATCATCTGGCGACGAAGATGAGGCAAACAGATAGCGGCCATTGAAAGTGAAGTGTCGACAGAGCTACAAAGCTTTGGGGATATATCAAAGTTTTCGAAATTAGACACCTATTTGGAAGGCAGCTCTTCTACGAGGAGTTGAACTCGTATGTTGAGCGGCCTGATCCCTACTGGACGGTGACCCAGATCAAACACAGCAACGTCATGAAGTCCCCTTTCATCACCGCCTTCGGTAAACAAAAGTACAAAACCCTGCAGGACCTTCCGTTGCCTGCTGCCCCGGAGCACGAGTCGTTAGAGGGACTGGTACAAGTCTTGAAAGAATACTACGCTCCTGGAAGCGAACCAATAGCAGAAAGGCTAAAGTTTTACCATCGGTACCAGCTGGAAACCGACTCAGTATCGACGTTTGTCGTGGAACTGCGACACCTGGCATCCAACTGCGTATTCGGGAACTTCCTTGGCGACGTATTGCACGACAGGTTTGTCGCGGGTCTCAGGATTCTGACAATCCAAGCAGGACTGCTTAAGGAGAAAAAGCCGAATTTCTAGACCGCCCGCGAGTTTTCAAGAGCCATGGAACTCGCCGAGAAAGAGTCCAAGGGCTTTAGGTAGTCGGAAATGACGTCCCGTGAGAACGGAGCGTCACGCAGTCAGCACAAATGGCCATTCACTGTATTAGAATACGATGATCACACCTTCAGGCCAAATGGCTTCAAGCGGCACCTACTATAGATACTGCGATAAGAACGACGCCAGCGGCTGCGAGTTTTGCAAAACAAGATGTCACTGGTGCAAGAACGTCGGCGACTTAGCCAAAGCATGCATGAAAGGGAAAGGCAAGCCGATTAACGTGTTAGTGGCGGAGCGCGAGCATGACCAATTGCAACTCTTCCACGTTCGTAAAAGTAAGCAGCAGCAGCAGCCTTATCTAGAGGAAGTCGAGATTGCTGGGCGGCCGGTCAGCATGCACATAGATTAAAGAAGAAGTCTACGACAAACTGCCACAACATCACGGGCTGAGACAATATACTATAGCGTTGAAAACCTACGGCGGCACACCGCAAGAGACAGGGGGCCGGGCGACCGTCGCTGTAGAGTACGAGGGACAGAAAAGTCTCTGCCAGTGATTGGCGTGCCGGGAACAGAACCGTGCCTCTTGGGTGGGGATTGGCTTGATTAGCTGAAGTTGAATTGTAACCAAGTGCTCAGTGTAGATGTGGAACAGAGGGTAAATGGCCTACTTAGGAAGTACAAGGACATGTTTTCCTCGGACGTACGCTTGTTAGAAGGAGAGCAAGCGCAAGTCGTCTTGAAAGAGGGCGTCCGTCCTGTGTTGTGCAAGGCTCATCCAGTCCCTTGTGCCTTGAAAGATGCGGTTAAGTTAGAAAGGCAGAATAGGCAAGGACGAGGGATCCTGGAGCCGGTCCTGCAAGGCGACTGGGCCACACTACCTGTTGTTCCGAAGGCCGAGCATAAGGTAAAGCTGCGTGAAGATCACAAAATCTCACTCAATCCATGCACAAAGACGGATCATTACCCGCTTCCACTTGCGGAAAACATCTCGGTTGATATCGGCGGGTAAGTCTTGCACAGCATTGGACTTGACAACATCACAAAAACAAACTCAGGAATGTTAGAACACTAGACAGTGCTCTAACATTCAGCGGACCGTCAAAACTGGTATGTCTAGTCGGAAACGCATCCGCATATGCATTGGATGCGGTGCTATTTGATGTTGTGGACCGTTGGGGATACCCTATCGCATACGCATCGCGATACCTCATCCAGGCCGCAATGCGGTATCCGCATTTAGAGAAAGAAACGCTTGCGGTCGTGTTCGGCATAAAACGCTTCTACAAATACATTTTGGGCCATTAATTCACAATCTACTCGGATTTTTTTCCCTCTGGAGGGTTTGCTATATCATGACGTGCCTATTCCGGCATTAGCCGGCGCAAGCATGCAGCGATAGCTACTTTTGCACGCAGCGAAGGATGTCAACATCAAGAACCTACGGTGCGTCGTCGTTGACCCCTGCTCCACCGAGGTTTGCCTTAGCGTACACTGGGTACCCTTCCACGTCCACGACGACGCGGTGAGCAAACTGTTTGAGCCGTATGGCAAAGTCCTAGAAGTCTCCCGCGAGAAGTGGCGTGTCGAGGGTTTTGAGGCCATCGAGTCGACGACGCGCATCGTGCGCATGACCCTCAAGAGCGGCGTCACGCCCGACGGCATGCCTCGCCAACTGAGGCTCCAGGGAAGGAACGTCCTCATCGTCATCCCGGGGCGAGCACCGGTCTGCTTGCGTTGCAAGCGCGCCGCGCACATCCGGCGCGACTGTCGAGTGCCGAAGTGCTCGGTGTGCTTCCGTTTTGGTCACGACAGGGAAGATTGCGTGAGGACATACGCCCGCGTCACTGGTGGAGAAGCGAAAAACGACCTTCCACCGCTAACCATGGAGGTCAACGAGGCCGAGCTGGTTCTTGAGGGTCTGGAGCAAGACGCCAAACCGACCACGCAACCACAGGGAAACCCCGCCGGAGACGGTGGTTCCGCGCAAGTCTCCGTGGCAGACGACGAGGACGAGTCGGTCCTGGGTGTTCCAAAACAAGGTTCCGATTTCCTTTCCCTGGTGGTGACGCCGACCGCGGTCGGTGCTGTCTCGCCCGCTGCCTATCCCCCGATGTCTGAGAAGGGCCCCCCGGAAGGCGTTGTCGTCATGGACGAAGCGACCGACTCCCTCAAGCGCGACCTCGAGGACACGCCCCCGTCACCCAGCATGGCCCTCAACGCCAACCCTTGGCTGGGGATGGAGAAGAACAAGCGGGGCCGTTTCAAGGCTGTGCCATACAGCCGCCCGGACGAACGGCCGCGCGACGACAGCTTATAAGGCGGCTACACCCGGTTCAAGAACTTCCACACGATCGTCAAGGCAAGTGCGATGTCGCAACCCTTTATGTGTACGCTCGATACAGCCATCAAGGTAGCGACGCTAAACGTTCGAGGGCTTTAACGCGCATAAGAAACAGTACCAAGTACAACGTTTACTAATGGAAGAGAGGCCCGATTTCTTAGCGTTGCAAGAAACCAAGATGGCTGAGGAGGAGCAGGTAGCCAGTGCACTGAAGCCTTTTCTACTTTCGTATGAGGTTTGTGTTACGCACGCTGTCGGTGTATCGGGCGGTTGTTTCTTGTTTTTGAAAACAAGTATTTTCCTTTGTCGGAGTTGGACGTCACTACCGACACGGAAGGACGTTTTATTGTGTGTGTTTTTTCTTCTTCAGCAGTTCACTGGCGGCTTATTTGCATATATGCCCCCAGTACGTTGAAAGACCGGGTTTCGTTTTTTTCTGGCTCACGCCGGGGTTTTGTAGATTGCGATAGGACGGTTGTTCTGTTAGGTGATTTTAACTACGTTGTCAGAGCAGCAGACAGAACGCCGTCTCGACAGCGTGCTGATAGAAGTGCGGCAGTTCTGGCGGAATTGCTCGAAGATTATGATCTGATAGACGCCGGTATCGTTAAAAACGACACTTGCGAGATGCGCTTCACCCACTTTCAAGCTTCATCTCATGCTCGGTTGGACAGAGTGTATGTTTCAGCCTCTATGGCCACGTTGTTAACAAAGTACCGCGTCACCCCCGTGTTTTTTTCTTGATCATTGTCTAATTTCAACAACAATCGGTGAAAGAGCACAACCGAAGGCCAAGTTCAACTGGAGGCTGAAGAAGTTGAATATAAAGCTCCTGAAGGATGAGGCTTTTCTTGAAGCAGCAGGTAAAGCTTTCAGAAACGTTTTTGAAGGAAGGGGGAGCGACATTTTTGAAGCGTGGGAACTCGCCAAGCAGGAAATTAAGATAATCGCTATCGAGAGATCTGCCGTTTTGGCGTTTGCGGCGCGCAGCAGTGAGCGTGAGATGAGCGGGAATTTGCTAACGCTTTTGAGGGCGGAGTGTGAAAGGCCGGGCGTAGGACTTAAAGGCATAGAAAGCGTTAGAGCACTAATAGACGAGTTGCATCGCGAGCGGTACCGGGGTGCCATAGTTCGTGCACGGTCAGAAAAATACGCAATGGGAGAGAAACCTACAAAACGAGCCTTAGCGGAGGAAAAACGCTACGCACTCCGCAATGAAATCGGCGAGATTGAATACCAGGGTGTAGGTAGCACGAGCCCAAACCATATTCGGAAGGCTTTTGTGGACCATTATAGGAATCTTTTTGAGAGCCAAGCCAACGGGAGGGGAGATCCTATGTTAGCGGGTCCTCTTAAGGCCCTACCTCAATTAGACGCAGAGGAGCAGGAAAGGCTCGAACAGCCTATTACGCTGCAGGAGGTGAGGAGGGCGATCGACGACTTGCCGAGTGCAAAAACGCCGGGGCCAGACGGGCTGGGTGGAGAGTTTTACAAAACGTTTAAGAACGTGGTGGCTAGTGTTTTGCTATCTGTAATCTCCGAAGCGTACGAGCGTAAGGGGTAGCCATCGTCGTTTGCCCGAACGTATACTGTTTTGATCCCCAAAAGCGACGATGTTGACAAGCTTAGAAAAGTCACAGGTTATCGACCGATAACGCTGTGCAACGTCGATTATAAAGTTTTCGCGAAACTTTTGGCGCGCCGTTTTCAGAGCATCGCCTGCCAGATCATAGGCGAGCACCAGACTTGTGGGATTCAAGGGCGGTCTATAGCAACAAATGTTCACGTCGCGCGTAGTGCTTTGGAGGCATACGACAACGGCATAGATCAAGTCGCTATGCTCCAAATAGACCTTGACAAGGCGTTTGACCGCGTTAAACACGACGTTCTTTTTGATGTGTTGGAGAGCGCCAATGTTGGCACAGTCATTTTGGAGGGGGCCAAAATGGCATATAGGGGTTGTACGACAAAGCTTATCGTAAACAAAGAGTTGACCGAAGAAATTAATGTCCAGTCATCAGTCAGGCAAGGGCGCCCTTTGTCACCTTTGTTTTTTAATCTGTATTGGGAACTGTTCTGCTTGAGTCTTTTAGGCAACGAGGATTATCGTGGTTACCGGTTGGGGGACGTTGAGATTAAGATAATGAGCTATGCCAATGATATAGCAGTATTTTGCAGCGGAAAAAGAAGCGTTAGTGCTGCCGTGGCGTTGGTAAAAAGTTTTTGTGGGGCCACAGGGGCAGCAGTAAACTGGGAAAAATGCCGTGGGTTTTGGCATGGGGCGTGGGCCACAACGCCTTCAGTTTTTGAAGGCGTCAGCTGGGACCGGGCACCGTGCACATACCTCGGCGTGCCTTTAAACTGCTATCGTGAAAACAAATCCTATTGGTCGGATGTCGCCACCGACCTCGGCAGGCGCGCCTCTCACTGGAAGAGGCGGGACCTGTCCATTTTTGCGCGCGCGACTGTTTGCAATGTTTTTCTTATTGCCAAGTTATGGTATGTGTTGCAAGTAATTCATTGTGCCCACATGAACGTACAAAAGTTTCACCGCGTTTTTGCGACATACATCTGGAACTCGTCTTGGGAGCCCATGAGGCGCGACAATCTGTTTCATCGTGTCAGTAATGGCGGATTGGGATAATCGCATTTGTTTGTACGACAGTTAGTGTCACGTTTCTTTTTTCTCCGCGATCAAGACCACCCTTTCATACGCGCCATCATTCAAACAAAACTGTCGCCTCATTCGCTGACCTTTGTTGCATCATCCTACGGCGGTGAGTCATCAAGACTGTATGGCTTTCACAAAGAGGTTGTCGACGCTTTCCACTTTTTGTCTTCCCGCTTTTCTTTGGAGTATCTGTCTGTGGTAACCAAGAAGACGCTAAAACATGACTTGGTGTTAAGTATGTTTCCTGCCCCGCTGTACAGAAGTGTCATTTGGAGCGATGGTCGCGATGTACTCAAACGTGTTAAGCGCATGTGTGTACCACCCGCTGTCAAAACTTTCTTTTTCAAATTGCATAGCAATACTCTCCCAGTTAAAGCTTGGCTGAGAGAAAAGGGCGTGGGTGTACCATGGCCGGTGGATTGTATGTTGTGTAAAGAACCCGAGACCGTAGAGCACGTTTTTATTTTCTGTTGGGACGCAGTTTTTGTTTGGGACGTCCTCCAGCGTACGTTAAAGAAAGAGTTCTGTATCAGCCCGTCGGGTATACGTTTTTTGAGAGTAACCAACGACGATTTTGTACCTTTTGATATGTTCTTTCTTCTAGGACTGTGCAGTATATGGCGGTCGCGCATGGCAGTGCGTCACGCCGACCCCAATACCAAAGAAGTTCGGTTTTATTTCTTTGATCTTGTTAAACAAATAGAAAGTGTTTTTTCCACCCGTGAGCCCAAGCTCGAATGGCTAGGCCTTTGCAAAGAGCTATTGGAAATGAAAGCCTTTTAACATGCCCTGCAAAAGCTTTGCAGAGCATTTTTATTACTATTTGACATGTGTTCTCTGCTTTATGCAATAAAGAAAAAAAAAGCGATAGCGTAGCTTAGTGGTGAGATGTCTTCCTTATACGCAGCGGACCACGGTTCGATCCGCAGCGTGGGCTTACTTTTTTTCTTCGAACATTTTATTTTGACGTTGCATTTAACGAGATTTACGAAATTTCATTTTTTTTTCGATTAACAGTGCAAAAACCCAATGTAGTCGACGAAACTTTTCTGAACTGAATGGTATGGGACAGCCTTTCCGGAGGTGCAAGGGGGACAGCGGGGCTTGGGTTGCCGGCTGGACGCCACGAAGTGTGGCCGAATAGATATGTAATGAGCAGCCACAGACTGTCGCCGCGAAGCGGAGTGAACGCAGGCTAGGGGCAGGCTTAACACGCTCGTCAGTGATACACGCGCCGTCCGTATCCGAAATCCAAGTTCCCGCTCGTTCTTGAGCAGCCAATCCGGCGTGAGCGCCGTTGCTAGGGTGTCTATCGTTGCTAGGGTGTCCTCCTCTCTCTCTTTTTTTCCCTCGCCACGTTGGTGTTTCACGCGATGGGATACACGCCAGCCGGACCCGTGAGCAGCCGTGGCAGTGGATAGGCGTGCTCGTCTCAGACCCCGGAGGCCCAGATTCGATTCCCACCGAACTGTACGGAATTGTCTTCTGAAAGCCATTGATTTACTTTGTTCACAGGAACCTCCTTGCGAAATATTTCGCAGCCAATAGGAATTTAGATGCCATCTCGTTGCTGTAGACTACTCCTTGCCAATGGGAATTTAGTTGCCGTTTTCTCCGGCTTCGCTCCATGAGACAGTTAATGTTTTCGCATTAAAGATATGAGAAATTATGGATCCGTCACAGCAAAATCTCTCCAAATCTGTTGTTTCCGTGGCCCCAGCGCATACTGGAATGCGTTGGAACCACTCCTTGGCCCCCAAAAGCTGTTCAGCAGCTTGTACGTCGGCATACAGTTGTGGCGATAGCTTATTCTTGTAGAAATTATTTGAGACGGCGGCGACAACAGAAAGATATCAGGAAAAATGAATGAGGTATCAAACACCGCTGACTTACTATTGCCAAATAATTCACTTATATTGGGTCTGAGCTGATATCGTCCTGGACTAATAAGTTGAGTAAATGTGCCTAAGAGGTTGATTAACAAATAAGTTGATCGCCTTTCAGAAAATTGACGCGTCGTCAGGGGCCAGGGCCCACCTTGTATGACCTAGGCTCCCCAGGTTGTTGGTGGAGGTCACTGAATCCCCCTGTTTACAGCCACAGCGGCAGTCTCCCGCTCCATCTTGAGAATCGAAGCAGGTTTTCTTTTTATTTGATAGAGTCATGCAGATATTTTCCTCTCATCTCTCAATAACTTATTAATACAGGATAACTGCAATAATACTTAAAAACAAGTGAGCTGGTGATGATTCATGGTAATAAAACCCGAGACTCAGGAACACAAAAGGGGACGAACACAACACAACACAACGACGTTGTGTTGTGTTCGTCCCCTTCTGTGTTTCTGAGTCTCGGGTTTTATTGCCATGAATCATACAGGATTGTTTCCTAAACATACTGTTTTTCGAAAAGACAGACCCTAATGCTCCTGCGAAAACTAGATTAAAAATAAAGATTGCTTCCGTCTTCGATACTTCAGAAGATAATATTTTAAATGCGAATACCCTTAACCTTTTACCGCATGACTTTTTTTAGCGTCAACAAGAAAATTTTATTTTATGCAGTTGGTGAATATAACAACATAACTTAAAATATTTTTCAATAATTATATAAACATTGAGATTTTCTTATAAAATTAGGTTTGTGCCATGTATGGCACAGTATGCACTATATGTAATTTTATTGAAAGCACGAGAAATTTTAATCAGCTTATTTTGACCATACCATGTGTGGCAAAATTTGAAATAATATTTATTGTTTACAAAAAAAATTATTGAGATTTTTGTCAACAACATACATACAAATTTAGGACGTGTGAAACCTCAAACAACGGCTCCTTTCTTCGTTTAAGCAGAGAGGAACATTGCATGTGGTGTTGTCGTTGACATGGAGGAACCGCTTGAACCCTTCCCAACGGCTGCACGACAGAATCTCCGAAAAAGCATGTTCGCTCAATGTGACTGCTCCAATAAAGTCTCGTCGCTGGGAACTTCGCAATGGACATGAAGATAATTACCCCAAATAACTGTTCAAGTTCTGCTACAGTTACACACGCTACCTTGTTTGGCTCACTCTGTACTGAGTACAGGTTTGTCTGATCGACTAAGTGCAATGTCAGGTGTAATAAAATATCTGAAGCATTGAAGAGGTGTGTCGAATTCAGTAACTTCTCGTGGAAGTGTGGTATCACCGCAAAATATCACGGCGTCAGGATCATAAAATAAGTTTTTTGCTATCCAAGTTAGGGAGTTATAGTATTCTGCTTTTTGATTCTTGTGGCTGGCAGGAGCTCAGGAGTATCGGCCGAATATGTCAGATGATGAAAAGTCACGCAGGGGTACAGCTTGTTTTCTAGGTGGGACGTAAAGGTTGTCGCAATTATCAGACCGCTCACTGTCCTTGTTTTCACTTTCATTTCCAGGTGGTCCCTTACAATACCATTTCCGAGATTCCATAGGCCTAAGAAGTGTAAAACATGTACAGTCGGCGGCAAAAGTTTGCGGGGCGCGGGAGCGTCGAGCCAGAAATGACTGGTTGCGCCTTCTGACGGCGCGCGGCCGCTCTCAAGATTCACGCTTCGAGAATGTGCTTTCTTTCGTGCTCAGTCATGTCTTTTTGACTCGCTTCCGCCCGACGTGCACGAGATAACCGGCACCGGCGCAAGGGGCCACTTTGACAGCCATCATGCCGCGCGTCTGCCTCAGATACCGTGATGGGTGACGGAGATCGCGCATGCTACAGAAAACATTTCGCGGCACCTCGCGCCAGTTTCCGTTATCTCGTGGGTGTCGAACGGAGGCGAGCGAAAAAAGCATGACCGCGCACAAGAAAGGAAGCGCATGCGCAAAGCACGAGTCTTGAAAGCGGCAACGCGCCGTGAGAAGGCGCAGCCAGTCTTTTCGGCTGGCGCTCCCGTGCCCTGCAAGCGTTTGCTCCCGACTGTACATACCTCAGTTACAACATTCGGCGTCACTATAGCAGACTGCATGTTGGGCGACATCTGGCACAAACCTAAAATAGTGTGTTGCAAACAAAATGTGAGGTCAGTCTTAACGTGATATGTGTCTAGGGTACCATAAACAGACTAGAAACAACTTCTGAATTACTGAAGTAAGTCACATGACCAGAACTTACCTACCGTATCTACGATGAACTTTCACAGAACACACCCACGTACACGGAAAGTTGAAAAACCGGAACGATGCGGCTGTCAGCTGAAAACGCCACCGGTAGATGGCACTACTAGTTTGGCGCGCAAAGCGGAGGTATGTACCGTATCTGGATCCGCATGCAGTTTGAGCACGAACAATAGCTGCGGTATCTTATATATTCTTAACCGGATTGTTCCATATATGACCCATGATGCGGTAGAGGTTAAAGAAACATCCAGCGCTTAATATATTTTCAGTGATTAGATTTACTTCGTAAACAATTTTCTAGCTTTAATTTGATACATGATGGGCACTGGGCATCATGAAAATTCACCAGTAGTTACTTTTTACACGTTTTCGCAAGCAGGTTTTTGCCGCGTGAAAAAGCAAGCCTCCTTCGAAATCAACCCCGAACAACAAAGGCTTGTGTAGATGGCGAGCCCGTAGGGATGGACCAGGAGATTTTGCACGCCTTGAATTTTTAGAATTCCAAACGTAGATACCTAAAACTGGGCAGGCGAATGCCATTTCGCAAGAGGTCATACGTCTAGTATTGTGGAGCTCAACTCAGAGGTGGCGAAATATTATAGATACAGCAGAAACGGTTGCCGTGTATTTTACATGTCCCATAGCAGCGTGTTCGTCGTTTGTTCACTGGTTTGTGAACTCGTTCACAGGTGGCTTGGCGAGCAGAAAACGCTGCGAACGCCATGGATGCTGGTTACGAGCAAGGCAATCGCGACAAAGAATATATTTTGTGAGCAAACTTGCAAACCAATTTAAAAACGGCGAACATTAGGTATAAGACAAAAAATTCACGTCCGCCGTTTTTACAAGATATTTTTAAATTTCGCGACCTCGTAAGTACGATTAATATTCGAACTTTTACAAGGCGAGCGCAATGTGCTATCTTTACGGATTCAAATTGTATACAATAGCTGAAATCCCAGGATGAACGAAACTGTGCTACAAAAAAACTAGAACTCCTCAATTTCATAAAACAAATCTCGGACCCATTGTCAAAATGCGTAAAAATCTCGATTTTATAATTTTTACTGCAAAAAGAGGCTAACATTCTTCAATTGCACAAACCTTTTTTTACAGCATTCCGTTTTGAGTTATTTTTGTTTTCTGCAGACAGCAACAAAATCAGGTACCTGCCGGGTATCTACAAAAAGAAAATACCTTAATATGCGGGCAAGCTGGTGTAGTGTATCTATATCTGTTTTTTTTTTTCATAGTCACTGCGTCTTTCCTTTTTCTTTTTTTTTTTTTTGCGATCAAATTTGCAGATGAAGGCGCCGAAGTGATTGTGTGCCGCCTCGATAAGCTCGAGGAAGTAAGTGCGCAGGGAGGAGTTAGCAATGTCTCTTTCGGTAATAGTGACTGCGATCATTTCTATAACGTCATAACATTCCGCTGGAATAGCAATCAACCTTAAAATTCACTGAAAGTTGCGCTATAATCGGTAAAGGTGTGAAGCCACAAACAATCTGTTTCGTCGGTGCTAAAAAAATGCGCAATAAGAAGCGTGGCGAATTTCTTTTTTGAATTTATTCAACATCAAACCGCCTTCGAACAATGACGTTTCTCCTACAAGTCGGGGATCGTATGATTGACCACTCGTTTATTTGTGATTTACTGCGCTACAACCCTTCTATGAAGCTTTCTGAATAGGCATGATAACGCTAAAGGTTTTGAAAAATATGTTATTCAAAAGTAACTAAGAACATGGCAACAATAGTTTTGATGGTTTTTGGTGAAGTTCACCATGCTCTTACATGGCACCAATTCAAGGTATTTTAATGACCTTTGTGTCAACAGAAAGCTCAAAATTTTCGATTGCGATTCCGTATACATTTCATACTTTATGAACGCATAAAAATCCACTATATATATTTTGAACAAGCGACTGTTTGAAAAACTGAGCAAATCCAGGATATTTCTTTCGAACAACCCATTTTTATTTGCTTTAGTTTTATTAGTTCCAGGGTACGATAGTTATCTGTCATAGAGTAATGCATAGTATGTTGTGGGTTTAATAAAACACGCAATGTGAATATTATCAAATGTGTTGTAAAACGGCAAGCTTTCTTTTGGAGTAAAGGTACTTTACTCCACATTAGGGAAAATTTCAATCATTTTAAGATAACATGTCAGGTTAAGTATGAATGTCTGGTGGTCTGGTAGTTAACCATATTCATGCCACAATATTGGCCAGATTTAAAACCATACGAGGACGCATACATGACGCACATTTGACAAGTTTCAAGCTTTAGTTGCAGTCATAGAAACATAATATTACATTTGTACTTACATTTTACGATAGATCACAATCATATAGGTTGCCACTAATAAAACATTAGGGAAACGAAGGAGTTCCTGACAAAATCGGTTAAGAATTTGCTAATTTGCTTATATAGTTTTTCATATTTTTCAAATTCGAAACTACAAAACAAATTTTAAATCCCCATAACTAGAAATTAAACCTATTTTGATTGTCACAGCAGGATTATAATGCAGTACTGTGAAAGTGACAGGATACCTAGAGCTAAAAGATGCGATCTCCAATAGAGGAGAAGCCTCAGTTTTTGCCTCCAGCGCATCTAAAAGCAAATACTTGAGAACGAAAAATTAACCAAGCTTGCCGTTTGCGCTATCGTTCTATTCAAGACTGCCACCATAGCATATATTTTTGCTTAAACTTTAAAATTCAACCCCAAACTTGAACCTAAGTTGAGATAAAAATACTCACCTAAAGATAGAAAGCAATTAACGTCAGTGCTTTCTCAAATGTTCTGTGATAGCTGGTTGTGTAATCAGCGCAGGTAGTTCATGATAGCAAGTGTCTCATGGTGTTTGTGTATTTATTAAATTAGTTCTTTAGTAAAACTGCTAGTCTTACAGAAAGTCCTTGCACGATGAGCATAGCACGATGAGCATAGCATTAAATCGAACGACACTGATCAGGCATACCAGTTTACACAACATTGACATATGGAAGGAAAACATAAAGCAGCACAAAGTAGTCATTCTACAATATAGACATCATATATATGGCCACAGTAAGTATATAAAAAAACTTGGAATTTCTTTTAGGGATGGTGAGTTAAATAAATGTATACTATCCCCGCTTTCAGCGTTAAACATGTAGCCTGCTATAAACTATATAAACAGCGTGCCTCGCAGAGAGCCCATAGCCGTACGCGATCAGTGAACACTCTCCTTCTTAACTCAATGCTTTTCTGTTTGTGGCGCAAGATGCCGCATTTTCTCGCAAACAGCAGCAGCCAAATTAACACAGTAAAAGAATGGGAGGCTGAAAAAATGCATAGAAGAGGTGAAAAGCAGGAAGCCCGCTGCCCGCATGACGCGTGGGATAAAAATCTGGAACTAGGCCGCTTTGTCCCGGAATCCTGGCCATCCTTGTCGACAGTGTCTTTAGCCACCGATTACAACTGCGTGTTGAGTTAACTATCGTACTTCCCCAAACTAAGGCACACTTTATTTTAACGAGTTTGGCGTGCAAATACGGTAGCTTAGGGGAAATGTCACGCTAAATCTTCGCCAAACCGAAGTAAATTTTGCGCAGCAATGCATGGTAGACATGGTCTCATTCCGGCGAGAAGAGATGGCGTCTAACGACAAGTAAGATGGCGTGTGTAATAAGCATGGTGGAAATTTGAAATCGTCGCATTTTACACAAATAGCGACAAGAATGGCAGTCAGTGCTGTCATAGTGTACTGACTGCCAAATAAAACAGTCTCACTCACCTAGAGATTTTTCAGCAAGAGGAGAATGTTATGAGGTGGCATAGTTTGCGTCACGAACGCTTGCTAATCCCCGTAATTTCCAGAGAGCGGAGTAAAATCTGTTCCCGTCCTATATATTGCATACGCTCCGGCAAGAAAGATCGCGTCAAAAGATGAGTGCGAATAGTTTTACACAGCGTGTAGAAAGCAAGGCGTAGTCTTGAACTCGCTGCATTCCTGAAGCATCAAATGTTGAGAGTCTGTCGCTGCTCTTGATTCCTTCGAAGAAAGGCAAAATTATTCCAATGTCAGATTGTCAACATTGACGCCCTTGGTGCAAGAATAAGACGACTTCAAGTTTCTATAATAAGTTTGACGGACACCAGAGAACTTGTCGATCGACAGAACGTTGGGACAATCCTCGGCTCTCCGTGGAGTGGCGGATTATCGGGATTAGCGAGAATTCGTGACATGGCACGCGTGAGCTCGAAACACGATGACGGCCTTTCTTTGTGGCGAAAAGCGAAAAATTGAACTACCCCGAGAGGCGCTTGGTGTTTCCGATGTTGGCGAGAAATTTTAGCAAGCAGATATGATTTCTATCGATATCGGGACGGGCGGCGGCGTGCTTCGAGTCCAGAATTCCCAGGTTCTGAGGAGCCCTCTTTCGCTCGGCATTCTCGCCCCGATTTGTTCGGGCTTCGAGACAAGAGTGCCAATGAACAAGCGCATGCCTCGTTCAGCAGTCGGAAGAACCATGGCCAGGTTAGGGTGAAAAGAAGAGATCGCTCACAACTTTCGCATGAATTGTCGTTCCTCGCTGCAACTGCAGCTCGATCGAGTCACTGCGACCTGTCCCCCACCTCCCTCACCTCCTTGAATTCCGCGAGTGTGAAAGTTTAGGACAAGAAAAATGAAACGAGGGAAGGAGAGAGTTCTCAATCATCTGATACGGTGACCCTCCCCCGGTCTGGAAATACCTGCATCAGCCCACCATTGATACTGTCATCGCCGGCATCGTCAGCATTATGTAGGGCTCTGTATCCGCCCTACTTTGCGCACCTCTGGAAAAGCGGTGCTGTACGCGTTTTCTTCTGTAGGTACACGAGAATATGGAAGGATAGGAAGGGACGGAAGAAAGCTTCCCGCGGCAAGAATCTTGGAGGTCGTGCTTTTGCCATAACCTCCGAGATCCCGAAGCGCGCGCACGTATGATTCTCCGGCCCTTTTACTCGAGTCGCTCCCCAGCAGTACGAGTGTAATTGCGCTAACGCCGTTGCTCGCCGCGAGGGGGCGGTGTCTGCCTAATCATAACAGAGTTGCGAGCCGTAAGCGTCGCAGGTAGAGATCTGCACTGGTACGGGCCAGACCGCGGGCCACGGGCCGGCGCGGCCCGCGGGCCGGGCTCTGGCTTCACTGCTACATTCATGAAGTTCCCAGGCCGGGTACGGGCCTGGCATTCAAGTCTACAATAGGGGCCAAAGCAAGCCAAGCCGGCCATTACTTTTTGTTTCTTTTTTAGCGGCATGTTTTGCGGAAGAGTGTTTGGCGGTTGGGAGAGGAACCACAGGTGCTGAAGCATAAACAGGTGCTGAAGCATGTGTGTGTGCGTGTATGCTTTTGCACCGTCCAGTGTGTGCAGCGAATGCTCTTCCAGAGGACTAGCGGCGCGGCGTTCCTTTTCGTTCACGGCGGCGCCGCCATCATATACCATCGCTTCTCACCACCAACACGCACACAAACGCGCCTAAACAATGCGCAATCTCGCCGGCGTAAACCATCTGTACGCACGAGTTCTTGCATCCCCAATATGAATGAAGAGGTTCCCTGAGAGGTACTTTTCCTGAATAATTTCTCGCACACCACCGCAAAAACCGGCAACATTTTTTTTCCACGGTTGTGCGCAGCGAGAGTGGCCAATTTAGAACTTTGTCCGGCTTTTGTCGAAACCCGTCGCGATGTTTCCCTTCCTTTTCAACTGTGACTCGTAGTTTTGTTTACTGCTACATGTCATTTTTGTTCATCGGTCCTTTCCGCGCGGGTTTTGTCGCCGAAAAGGAAGATCGGGGTGATTTTTCTTAACAAGCTGCCTAGGACGGCAGTTTGGTCCAAGTAATAATAGTATCAAAAAAAGATGCTTACAGTTTTACTGTCGGGTGCCGTAATCAACTTATGTGTAGCAGTGGCAAGCGAGCAGCTATGCCCCGCAATTGGTGAGCTATTCATACTCGGTTAAAATAAAGCGCAGCTAGTTAGTGAAACTTAACTTCGGGTCGGGCCTGGCCGGCTGTAGGAAATGGATAGCGGGCCGCGGGCAAGTCCGGGCCCAACAGACAACGGGCCGGGCTTCAAAATATCGGCCCGTGCAGACCTCTAGTCGCAGGCATCGCGGGTGGGTGGTGTCAGTTGCGTCGTCGTGCTTCATCTTGCTTTCACCCGGGCTCCCCGGACTGTTGTTTTCGGCAACTTCTGGACATGGATTGAAAGCAAGGTATGTTCTAAAACTATGAACACACGCGCTAGCCGTATAGGTTCCTTTGGGGACGCAGTGCAGTCGCGATGCGTAGAGGAAGGAGATCTGCCGATACGGGTAAGGCCGGGGGGGGGGAAAGGGTTGTGAGGAAGAAAAACAAAGGTTCTTTTGTCGAGACTGCCACACCGCTTCTCCTTCGTCCTTCTAAACAGCTTTCTACAACGCTAATTTGTACGCGTTGTGCGTTCTTACAGGGATAGCGGCTATGGTCTCTCCGTGTTGTCACTTGACATAGTGGCGTTAGAGTCAACTGACTTTATAATGTCTTGTGACGTCGCAATCTCATGTGACATCATGGTGTCACATTACGTTATGATATCACGTGACTACGGGTGTAGTCGCGTGACATCATCTATCTGCGTAATTTTAGAGTTATGGATTGTGTCCCTCTCGGACCAGACCTTGGCGATGGTTACTTTGTAACTGCACCGTGAATAAACGCAGTACCACTAATTCTTTAAAAAAAATTTAGGTGAACGTAAGTGGTTGTTTTGTGAGCAGAAAAGATGGAGATGCAGACCAAACATTGACTCTCGTCGAATGTCAAAACCGTAGACGCATGCTTCAGTTGCGTTGCTCGCGGCGTCTGAAGAAGCAGAGTACCGGATTTATCTTGTAGACTCACTTTATGTTTGCCTTTGAGAGTCGATTGATTTTTTTCGTTTACTCGGTGGCTGAATATTAGGAATGTGCTTGTAGACACGACATACATTTGAATAGCGCTATTACCATTTCAGGCACATTGAAGCGCTGTGTGTTCATGTACAAAGTTGACCCCGGCTTTAAAGTACTTCTAGTAGAAGCAAACACCGCAATACGAGCTGTAAAAATTGAGTAATAAATATCAAAAAATTAAAAGAAGGACAACACGGACTTCACTAAAAGTATCAAAAGTCGTGCTCAGGCTCATAAAGCTACGCCAAACAACCTCCAAAGATTTAAAAAATACCGCATGATTATTATTTTTTTCTGTATGGAAATCCGATTCTTTTAAGTACGGAGCTAATTTTTTTCTGGAGTTTTATACGTGCTACAGATTGCAGTCAAATATATCAAAAGGCGCGCTTGTAGCGCTATCCGCAACATTGCCAGATGAATATCTCAAATTAAATACTTAAATAAGCATCACAACTAGTCTATATACGTCCCCAGAGCAGCTGTTCACCGTTCTGACACAATACACAAATATTTGTAAGTAGAAGTTTCAATAACTCCACGTAACAAGACTTTTTCTTGAACTCTTCTGCCTCGCGCCATGCTGTCGATGACTGGGTTGGGAGCACCTCCCCGTGGAAAGACGCCGTCTACTTCTCTTTTTCCGATTACGTCCTCTCCGCAAAATGGGACGACAGGAGAAGCATTCGCGCGCTTCGAGATCTCGGAGGCCATGCTTTTGCCACGTTGGTTTGCTAACGGTCCACCAGTATGCGCTAGCAGCACTCCCGCAGAGCTGGCAGAGCTAGTACGGCTCACCTCGTCAGAGGCAAGCAGATAGATGTCCCGGCATGACAAGACAAGTCGGACTAGTCATTGGGAGATTTTGCAAAGCAAGCGTGGACAAGTGAGATTCGTCCTTGCAGTTAAAGGGTTAACTAAGCAGCTGCCACTTCCCCCGTCAATGTAAGTACATAAGTGTAATTTTTTTTTTGAGGGCGGGGGGGGGGGGGTTGACGAAAATTCAATGAGTGGTACGCCATTTCCCGGCACTATTTCCACTTTGTTTCGTCCACGTGGCTTCAACATTCTGCGTAGTGTAAGAGTGACTTTCGAAATGTCTCAGAAACGACTTTCTTTTTGGTATAAGGCAGATGAGCCCTCCTAGATTCAACGTAAATGTGACTCTTTAGCCAGTAAGACCTGTCGTATACCTTACTGTACACTCCTCACGTGCCGATTTCTTAATTATTGCGTACCGCTGATTGTATCATTATTCGATTATCATCCTTTAAAATATTTATAGAAACCTACATTAACGTTGTGAGAGAAATTACAACTTCATTTTCTCACTTCAAGACCAAACGCCCGGGCTTCGGCCGCATGTAGCACAAGCTGATGAAATTCGGTGCTAAAGTTTGAAAACTTAACGTCATCTGATTAATTAACAAAAGTAAGACAAAGGCAGCTTGAACTTGGGAGACGAAAAAACGTAAGAATAATCTCATCTGCTAATGATTTTCTTGTCTCCAAAGTTCAAGCTGGCCCTACCCAGGTTATGCATCAATTATACCAAGTAACTGCAAACCCCAGAGCTTAAAAAATCAAAATGTTTAATGAGAAATAATGTACCATGATTGATAGTAGATGTACCATAGTTGTATTCTTACATGCTCGGAAAAAGAGGAACCATCGTTATTTATCCATAAATAAACCATCTTTCTTCAGTAACACTCATTGGTGGAGGTGAGGATCGATCCCGACCTAGAACTCCGAAACAGAGCCTTCCATCTTCAAATGGTAGAGGTTTCAAACCTGGCATGCCAACCTCAGGTGCTTCAGCTCCACCGCCACCGCAGCCTATGTTCATTGCGAAGCCCCGTGACCCTGGCGTGTTTTCAGGTACCGGAGACCATAAAGTCGAGGACTGGATTGACCTGTACGAGAAGGTAACTGTCCACAACATCTGGGATAACACCATAATGCTTTCTGACATTATTTTCCGGTAACAACTTTTTGGAGGGATTGTTGGTTAATCCCTAGGGAAATAAAGAAACTGCGCAATGAAAGATGATACAGGCAGAAACAAGCACGACACCCGGAGCGCAGACTTTCGACAGTTCATTTGCCTCAGACATAACAATATAAGTAACAGTAATCAGCTCGCGATGATAAAAGGGCGATTAAGAATGACGACCCAAAAAAGTATTTAATTTACCTGATAGTGAAACTGATTGCATGCTTATGCAGTCGTGACCTTTCTTTTTAATTAAGTAGGCTCCCACGAGTTTTCTTTCCGTTACTTCCTTTTGCCTCACTAGAACAGGTGTGCCTAGCAAATCAAGGTAGCAACCGCACTTGTTACAATGCGCTGGCACATCGCCGCCTGAGTTGTTTTTTTATCGACAGAAAGTGTTCCCGGGCCTTCAGGTTTAAACATCGCCTAATCTCGCCAATGTACACTCGTCTGCAGGAAAGCGTTATTTTATAAATAACACCTGAAGCGCACCCCGTGTAGCGATTGCTGTGCTGCTTTTTCCATTCTTGTGTGCTCGGTTTTGGCTTCACCATAGGGCACAGTTTAACGAGTTAGCAAGGCGCCGAAATACAAGCGAGACCATATCTGGCCGACACTTTTTTAGGTAATGGGACAGGCCATGATGGTGAGGAATTACTAGCTTAGACGTTTTTTTTGCTTCTTTTTTGGGATTGATTTTTAGCCTCTGTCTGCAATCTCGAACAAAATTGTCACGCGTGCTCGTCCCGTGCCTGTCATCAAGCTACGAAAGGCGTTTGATGACAAAAAAGCACTCTTTTACGCGCGACATCTGGACCTCGCCTGCCAACGCGAGCTTGCGAGCTATTTTGTCACCGTGAAATTCTAAATGAAAAGGTTCGCTGTGAACACGTGACATATGCCGGAGATTCATACGGCAGTGAACATTGCTGCTTCATTGGAGCAACTATGGACCGACTGGGAGATACCCACAGACCGCGTGAAGTACGTTGCGACGGATAACGGCTGCAATATCTGACTGGCCCCCAGGAGGCTGCCATGGTTCGAGCGAGCATGTTTCACGCACGCAGAGCAGTTGGCGATCAGCGACGAGAGAACGTGTAACCCGGCCATCAACAGACTGTGCAAGAAGGCGAAATCGATTGTAGGACATTACAAGCATAGTCCTGGTGCGCAGAATGGACTGGACGATCTGCAGATGCAGCTGAACAAAGACGAGTTCTATGTTGGGCATGATGTTGACACAAGATGAGATAGTCAGTGCCTCATGCTCTCAAGGCTCCTCCAACTCAAAGAAGCCATCTCTTTTAAGCTTTCTACTTCGAGTACTACCATAGATGGCTTTGACTCTTTGGAGTGGAGTGATGCAGTGGAGTTTGTGGAGGCATTGAAGCCCTTGTTTGATGCAACAGTTATCACAAGTGTTGAAAGGTACCCCTCACTGTCATGTCAAATTCCTAATATTTCTGCAATGCTTCATTATCTTGAAGGTATCAAAGGTAACTCAGGGTTTGCTGACAATCTAAAAAGTGCATCATAACGCTCGCTTTGCGGTAAGTGACTTGGATGAAGTGGCCAGCCTGTCCATGTTTCTTGACCATCGTTTGAAAGCCACAGTTCATCAGGCGTCTGACCATAAGATCTGGCTCCAAGAGCTTTTGACAAGGGAGCTTCAGACAGCTGACGTAAAACCGAGCAGGGACACTGCCATGCCAGCGTCGTTTTCGTGTCCACTAATGGCAGCCAGTGTATGGAACACTTTTGACCATCTAGTGATGAACAAGGAGGAGACTCATTTGGCATCTGCACCCAAGAAGAAAGTCGCAAAATACGCCGAAAGGCCTCTTCCGGACAGGGGTAAGGATCCTCGCGAGTGGTGGCGGTTCATTGGCCGATTCAAGTACGTGCACTTGAGCAAATTCGCCTAGAAGTACTTGGCCATCCCTCTACATTAGTCCCCAGTGAAATGGTCTTTTCTACTGGCGGAAGTGTTGTCACGGCGGATAGGGAGCGCTTACGTTACGAACACGTCTAGCACTTAATTTTCATACGTCATAATTTGTGATGAATACATTAAAAGAAGTATATTTTGCTGGCTGCAGCCCTGTAAAATGCAGTTCCACTGACTTCTTCTTAAAGGGTAATAAAACCTGCTATTACCTCTTGTTCTGCAATTTTTTATTACTAGACACATATTCGATTCTATATGCGAAGTCAGTTTTATGCCTTATTCCTATTCGATTCGTATACGAAAATTTCCATATTTGCACACCTCTACGAATTATTTGAGAGCTTTGCAGTAAGAGTGTGCTCCGACGATATGTTGTCACGTCTCAGCCATATGTGACGATTGGCTAGCTGGTGCAGTAGCTTTTTGCTGTTTGTCAAGCTTATGGTGAAATGCAGTGAAGTACCTTTTGTAATACCCTGTAAGTTCCAAAGCTCGGAGGCTGATGAGTCGACCAAGTTCCAGGAACAGCTCAACTCGTGTACAAATCTCACCAGAGGATGTTCATACCACCCAAGGATAAAGCTGTATGTAACAAATTTTCCAGCAGACGGCCTCTGATTTTCTTGTGGCCCAGACAATGAGCGAACTCTAGAGTTTTCACACTTTATTTCCCTGGTTACTGATGGTCCTCGTCTTGGGTATCCGGCACTTGCAGCTTGCCTCCACAAGTCCGTGGCTTTCGCAGTATTCTGTTTAATTGTCAGAGGAACTATCATACTGGAACAAAAAAGTAACAGCATACAGCTAACGGTCAAAGTGAGAACACTTGTTCTCACTTTGACCAGTAACATGTTCTGTTATTTTGCCGTTTTTCTTTTCTACACTATGTCTGCATGTGTAGATGCGTCTAGGCTTCGCCGTGTTTAAGAGCATGTTCGGCATTTGTGATTTTGTCAAACGTGGATAATTCCATTGGCTAGGCAAGTACAGGCTCTAGGTTCGTGTCTTTGCTAGCAGTTGCTTTATAATAATTTCTTGTTTTAACGCTTCACCTAATATTGTTTCTTCATTCCTGAAAAGTTAAAGAAATGAACGCATTAAAGCACACTAGACACACGCAACCGTGTTGCGGGGGACTTTTTGTTCTTCCTCTCTTGAACTGGTTTGTTGTGTGTGGATTCGCGTGCACGCTTGCGGGGTGGGGGCATACTGCATGTATCCAAGCGCAAACTACAGCGTGCAGCTTTGTCAAGCCAAGCGCTGCATCAGAACACACCCAAATAATTATTTTCGATAGTACACTGAAAGTACCCTTCGAGTCTACATGAAGTGTTGTCGTTGTCTTATAGGAGTGCATTTGCAGTCGACTAAATGGAAAGATGATAGTGTATTGACGTTGTACCTGCAATTTACTGGATGCATAGAAGCATTGTCCTAGAAGTACAAAGGAAGTACTATCGCGGACAATATGAGCTGAAACAGCGCTCCGGCCGGCGGAGGGCTACTACCTGCGCCGCCTGTCGCCTTGCTCCGCACACGGCGCCCTGAGGCCGAGATAAATTATCACTTGCGCTCGCTGCGTCACTGCGCTCTTCCGGCTGTCTGCTAGCGAGACGGCGGGTGCGACAGCGGGCAAGTGTGTGGTAGGCGGCAAGGGGGGAGGGGAAGGAAAGACTACACTTGTCGCCCCTCTTTTGGAATTGATTTACTTTACTCTATCGCGTAGAATCATGTAGACAAAACGCTGACCACTGGCAGAAGAAAAAGTACTTCAGTAACTTAAATTGTAGCTGCATAATCGTTTTTGAAAATCACATCAAAATAAGTTGCAGGTTCTTTTGTTTTGATTAGTGCATGCACAAAGTAGGACATTGTAAAATATATCCAATTTTTTTTACTTTTTTATTTCCTGATCACAGCTGTTTAAAAAACGGTAACCATACATGTTACTAGAAGGTTTTGTAACCTTCATTGGCATGAAAAGGTTCAAAAATATCATTTTTTATTACTGGGCCTAAGTATGTTGTTTCAAACAAAACAAGTTACTAACAAGACACCAGTGTTTTATTTACAAATTTATAGTCTTAAAATTGGGACAAACAGTCATAACATTTGTCAGGAGAAGGAGCTTGAAACTTGATCGAAAGAATATTCGCAGGGGACAATGTCAGACACATAAGATTAATAGTCGGCGTGGAAGTTCAACTGCACTATACAAGAAGATCGGGATCAAGGAGGCACCACACAAAGTCTGCGCCGGTTAACGGCGTCAAATAGTGTGTCTCAACCGTAGGCATCAAGCTTTGTTCCAGTCGGCAAGTCCGGTTCAAGGGTCCTAAGGCGCAGTAAAACTTGCCAAAGCATACCACGTCATTCTCCCTGGCCCGCGATCAGATCCGGTTCCTTTTTGGGGGCCAAGGCAGCTTCGTCAGGCAGCGCTCCTCGACGAGATACGAGCGTGACCAACGCATTTTCCACTTCGGCGTATTCTGGGATGCACTGAAATGCATGTTAGCTGAAACGTGAACATTGGGCTACACGGCACACGCACCGCGATGGTGGTTCCTTCGGCAAATATTTTCGCTAGCAGACGGCCGGAAGAGCACAGCGGCGCAGTGAGCGCAAGTGAGAATTTATCTCGGCCTCAGGCGGCACCGTGTTTACGGAGCGGTGCGACAGGCGGCGCAGGTAGTACCATGAACAGGCCGGAGCGGTGTTTCAGCTCATATTGTCCGCGATAGTACGATTTTTCTTGTCCTTTTTAAAGGAGTCTAATGAGTACGGTATACAAAGAATCCCTAAGTACTCTGTCAGTACGATCTTAGTGCAATAATTCTATACTGCTTTTATCACGGGAGTCCTCACAGTTCAGGATCATCACTCTGGAGTAATGCCATGCCACTGACATCTAGTGCGCCGGAGAAACACTCGTTGTCGTCGTCTTCACTGAAGGCAGAACCGGCCTCAGCGGGTGCCCTTGACCAGCTAGCCAATAGTAACTGACGGCTCAAACGTGGGGCCTGAGCGAATCCACCTTATTTTCTCTCGATTCCAGGGACATTAAGGGATCCGATGGTAGAGAGCACAAGAACGATTCACGGGAGTACGAAGAATTGATATAATAATTAGCCACTCCCTGCATCTCTTCGGTTGTCACTCCAATCACGGACAGCATGAGCGATAACACAGTTTGTTGGCGGTCTTGCCTGCAAGCATCACGTATCTACGGTGGCGGCTACTTTCGTCGGCACTGCGCATGCGCGGAAGCGATCGCCTCACCGGAATCTGATTTCTGTACACGCGCAATGTCCATTACGCCCGATGTGGAGCACACGCGGGCACTTTGTTTGTAAACAGTGCGTCGGTGTTACATAAACTGCACGTGTTCGCGTTCGCTTTTTCGTTGTTGGAAGCAGACAAAACTTTGACATGTTACGCGGAAACTACACGAGGAACTTTACGTCCTTTCTGGGATAGAAACGAAGTTACATAAGCAGGAAAAATATGGGACAAACGTATGTTATTCCTCGAGCTGCAAAGGGAAAGGCGGCAGTTGTGCAGGCAAGGATTAGCTGGTAATCCTGGCGATCGCGCAGAATTTTCCGAGCCAAGAGAAAAAAGAGGAGTGAAACGCAACGATCACGACGCGTCTCACAGTACTCGCCGCTAGTTAGCCTGAGTTATGATCGGGATGCTAACGAGCTCAATTGCAGGAAGGCGGTACGCGCAGCAACTTCGCAACCTCCACAAAGCATTCACTTCTTGTCCCCGTTTTTATTGTGTTTTTTCTCTGTGTGTGTGTGTTTTTGCTATTAAAGTGCGTGGCGTGAGCACCTTTTAGAGAGAAAAATATACCCTTTTACAACTCCATCAAGCAATAATGGACGATTTACACGGCGGACCAAACTCGCGGACGGATTGCTTCTTTACGCGACGAGGTGTCCAGCGGTTCGCCTGTCTCCCAAGCGCATTCCATGCGAGGGAGACGCCGAGCAGACATCAGCGACAACGTGAGCGAAGACGAACCGAACTTGTGCGCCACCCGCCAAGCTCCAACATCGCACCGTGCCACCTTTGTCAAAAAGAAAATTCGACGTGTTATACCGCAGTCAAAAGCATCAGTACACCGCTGTTATGTACACATCGACACAAAACAAATTGATAGGCTTCGCGCCAAGCGTGCCATGTAGCTTTACTAGCCGATGGCATGACATGCTGCAACAGGTATGAATCCTGCTCGAGAAGGCTTCAGTCGTAGAAGCGACGAAGATCTGGGATCGCGGAGGTGTGTTCAGAGTGCTCTCTCTACGCACTCTGCGCCTCGTATACAACACCTACGTTCACCACAGCCACAAAATACTTCTTGCACGGTGAAAGGCTGAGCCAGAAAACGTGCAAGAATTGTCGCAGCGTGCTAGACGAGTTGCGACGGAAGCTTCTTGACACGGACCCGGAAGAGTACCGGAACCTGCGTCGCGTCAGCCGGACAAGGTTTCTGGTAGTTTCTTTCACGCGTGGAACCCCGAAAACAAAAGTGGTGCTTTCTCACTTTAAAAATGACCACGCATACGCGAGGTGCTCAGACTTCTGCCCAAAATGTACCCGGACCAGATGCCAAAGTTTTGGAGCTCCCTGTTATCTAATTCAAAAAAGTTATAAACTAGTTGCAATAATTTTAGTATTGGAAAATGGCAGTCGGCGAAGCCCTTATATACATGGAGATGAGTGGCGTCACCTACCGGGTCTCTATGTAATAAGTTTAATGTGCGCAATCACTCGCGGGTCATCGTCTCATTCGAGTCCCGCTAGAACCAAACTACTTCCTCAGTGCTCCGATCCAGCATGTGCGATTTCACCAGGTGTGGCCAGCCGACACTACATATTTCCCACTCATTGCAGGAATAGTTAATCGTTAGGAAAGGCGGCCCTGGCATCTAGTACAGCATCCTCTTCTTGTTTGATGATGCAACTTGTAACTACAGTCCTCTCACGAGAGTTTCTACCCATATCCTTGCGTAGGAGCCGCTGAATCCATGGAGGTCATTTTCATTGGAGTAGAAAGTGTGGTTCTCTGACGAGGTCCACAAAGCAAAGCCGCATCAATAAAGGCCGACAATTTTTTTCCTTTATTTGTTTGGAGGGTTTTTTCGCCCAGGGGGCAGAGATAAAGGTGTGAAGCCTGACAGAGTCTCTGCCCCCCAACGGTTATACAGTAAACAGTGCCATAAATATATTCAGCAATACGTGCGTGCTCGGTGTAAAATTAAAAAAGCACAATAGAACAGCTAATATAACATTCAAACACCGTGGAATTGTAAAAAATAAAATAAAACGGGCACAATGAAACAAACCAGCAAAAACACATGTTACACAACACGGCATGATCGAAGCATATAACAAACGTAACGTCAAATGACACAAAAACATCATATCGCTAATATAAAAAAGAGTGAGAAGGTCAAAGCATAAAATAGGGCTGATGGCCGCCATTTAGTTGTAGCATTAGGGAATGATCGAATATATTGTCACGAATGACAACCATGATGAGGCGGTGATAACATAAAGGAACTAAAACGTTTACCGGGGCGAACTCCCAGCCCAAAAGTAAAAAAGGAAACAGAAGATAATAACAGAGCGTCGCGGGGCGTCGAAAGCGGCGAAGCAGCAGGATCGAACGCCGAGGCGAAAACTGACTCGGCGTAAAGCACAGGGCGGAGCCTCTTTTAGCCACACGCGCGGGCTTCCGGAACATTCGGCGTAGAAGGTTCGGAAGGTTCGTAGAATATTCTAACCTCGAATTAACAAGGCGGGCTCTCGAACTTACCAGAACATCACATCACAGCGTCAGCAAAAATGTGTAGGCGCGGCCAGGAATCAGAACCCTGGCCTTCTGCGTGGAAGACAAGCGCGAGCAACTGTTATGCCACGGGCGCGCTGCCTACTTGGTCCAGCTGCTGCCCGCGGCATTGTGCTCCGTGCCAGGTGCATCGTCCCGATGCAGCACAACACGAAAAAACAAAAAGCAGATCCACAACTTCGGACCCGTGACTCGCGATGCCGCAATTCACAGTTCACAGTTCACAGCTCGCACCGTCGACGACGGTGGATACCGCTATCGTTCGTAATACGGCTTTCAGCCGGACGACGTGCACCACCTTGGGTCGCGGCTGACGTCTGGTTGATGGTCGTGTTCCATCGGGAAGAACTTCGTAGTTCAGATCTCCGAGTAAAGCGTCGGATGACCGTGTAAGGCCCAAAGCAGCGCTTCAGCAGTTTCTCGCTGAGACCGCGACGACGGAATCGGCGTCCATGCCCACACTTTGTCACCGGGCTGGAAGTGGACGGCGCGGCGACCAGCGATTGTGCCGACGAGCGTCCGCACGCTGCTGATCGTGGATTCGAAGCGCAGGGCGAGCTGGCGCGCTTCTTCTGCTCTCCTGACCGACCGCATGGGCATCGCTCGCATCCGTCATCCACAGGCTCATGGGGCGGCATCGCGCTCCAGCATGGTCGTCACTTCTTCGACCATGCACCAGCTCGAATGGCGTAAACCTGGTGGTTTCTTGAGCTGCCGCAGTGTTGTAGGCGAACGTGATGTAAGGTTGCAATACCCCGTCCCACGTCTTGTGCTCTGCGTCGACGTTACCTTGGAGATCATGTCGGCGATCGTCTTGTTGAGCCGTCTCGTTAGCCTGCTGGTCACAGCGGATGGTGCACGCGGTGGTCCGACGATGGCTTGAATGGCTGAGCCGAAGGATCTCTTGCGTGAGCTGTGCCAAGAACGATGACCTCGGTCGGTTATCAAGACTTCGGGGGTGCCGCGTCGAAGAAGAAGGACTCCACGGCAACTTGGCGACTTCCACGGTTGTTCCTGACGGAAGGGTTTTCGTCTCCGGTACCGTGGTGTAATCCGTGGCCACGATTATCCAGCGGTTCCCCGACGCCATGGCGGAAGGGCCTGGCAAATCCATCTCAACTTGTTGGAAAGGCGGTAGGGTTTATATCGGTTAGTAGGAATCCCGCAGGTCCTCGTCGGAGGTTTCACGCCGTTGGCACCGTGACATGACCAGGTACAGATGGACGGTTTTCGTAAGTCTCGCCAGTAGTACTTGCTGGGTGAACTCGCGACCGTCCTGCTGTAGCCGAGGTGTCCAGCCGTCAGTCGTCGTGGCATGCTTGAAAGATTTCTTCGCAGGCTG